>CAUZXS010004431.1:135000-138238 GCA_963585895.1 Sepioteuthis lessoniana
GTGACAAATATGTCACTCTGTCTGCAAAAGGGTTCATTTGAATTTACTCTGTAAGTGGAGTATAAACTTTTGGTAGGCCTTTTAGAATTTGTGGCCACTGCTGTAAGTTCATGCATATACTAAAACAATTTATTTAGGATGGCTTTAAATGAATTGCAGTTTCAATGTCAAATGGAAACAAACAGAAATTAAAACTTTTCAGTTAATAACTTAGCACTTCATTGTAAAAGTATTTTATTTATGACAATCTAAAATTCAAGTTGAATTCAATTCCCTCTCCACCACATCACAAAAAGGAGGTATATTTGTTTGAATATAAGGTTTTTATTTAGCATAAGTTAATTTTTAACTCTTGAGTTTAGTCCTTTAAAATGATGACAAATTTTATTCTCCACATAAAGATTAAATAAGAGTGAATGTTAGTATAGTTTGAATTTTTATGATAAATACATGGAAAGAAAATTAATCATTTGTTCAAATATATCAAAAAATAGCTCCATAATATGAATAATTTGACACATTTCTTAGTAAAATTGTTAATTAGATTTTATGACTTGTATAAATACACAGAAATTGTTTTTTTATCCTTTATTTCCCTTTTATGCTCCTTGCCCAAACATGCATATAAAACCTATTGTACAAGAAAAATACTTGATATTAAAGCAAAAGAAATTAACTATTACTTCTTCTGTCCCATAGTAATTGTTACTATTTAAGGTACAAAATTTATATAGTTATGTAACAACTTTTATGGCAGTGATTCCATTCTTGGGGATACTTGGAGTGGGGGGGGTAAAGAAAAACAACTTTTTATTCCTGACGTTGATGCAGGGTTGACAGGAAGTGATATTAAACTGGCATAGTCATTATCACTTTGTCCATTTAATCTTAAGGTTCATCATTTCAGTTGTAGATGGTGCTCCCTTGATAGACAATGTTTACAATTTGATTTGTTCTAGTCTCTTGTACATATTAGATGCATATAAGTATTAAAGAATTTAATGAATGGTGTGATCAAGCTATTTAATTACATTAAATGTTTCTATAATGCTAATAATTTTTAAAGCAAATAAAATTTTATATATATATATATATAACACATGCACAACTGTTCATTTTCTTTTCACTTTTTTTTTTAGCCTCGGGCACTGTAAAAAATCCTTAAAAGCTAAGAGCATTGTGATTCAAAAAGTTTGGGAACCACTGCATTATGGGGCTGGATGGTATAATTTTGAATTGAATTTAAAATTTTCATCTTCCAAGTTGTCCTCTTTAGAGCTTTATTTCTAATTGGTACAGTTTTACTGATCATTACTACATTTTTTGTTCCTAATACATGACTTATCAAGTACAATGGGTTATCTCTGTAATGCCTTTCCTTTGCTGTGCATTTTCTGAAACAAGCGAAAGAAATTTTCCGGGTCTGTGTCCCCCCCCTTCTCTCTCTCTTTCCCAGTTTGCTTTCTTTTTGGCACAATTCAGATGTCCCTTATATATATCTTGATAATTATTTTTATTATTATAAAATCATTATTACAGCAGGTGGCCAACATCTTCATTTTGCTGTTTTTGTTAATATAATACTATTTCTATCTCATAGTTAGTACATTTGGTGTCTGAATTGTATATACAAATGTAACAGCCTTTATGAGATAGTGGTAGTATATATTAATAACTTTTGTTTATTTTATTTTTTGATTCCTCCAGGTATTTGGTAGGTATTTTTAAAACACTAAAAATTGGTTAACAGATATCTTCTCTGATTGTCTACTTTTACACAAATACCAAATACATATTAAGAAGTTTTTCTTCAGATTGTGTATGTGTGTATATATATATATATATATATATATATATATATATATATATAGCATTCATCCCCCATAAATAATGCAAATCTTATATACAACTAAAACTAATATACATGCACTTTCTCGCATTAGGTGCTCCCTGAAAATCTTGTCTCTTCTAGGGACATATCTTTATCAGAGAAACAAAACTTATACTATCTCTCCTTATAGCCAAATCCTTATTTAAGATTCTCTACATGGCTGCCTATGAAAAACCAACTTCTATTCTGTAACACCTGACTACTTTTTCTGGAACGGTTGCTATGTTTATTGATGATCAGTCTGTTCAATGCTAAACTTATTGTAAACTCTATTGTCACACTCTCAGAATCGGGTTAATTTTATATGTATATATGTAGAATAAAAATGAATACAACTGGCTTTTTCTTAGTGCTCAGTATCTGTGATAGAGCCACTACAAAATTGAATATAGACTGTTAAAATCACTTTTTAAAAACATTTCAAACTGAACAGTTATCACTTGCTTCTTTCCATAATTGTAAATTTCACATTGGTAAATCAAACATCTGATGATTGATTTACTATTGTGAAACTGACTGTTATACAAAACAAATGTGTATAAGCATTTTTAAAAAAAGTAATTTTTATCTATGGTTTATATTTGACTTAATACAAGAATTTATTATATGTAACCACTAGAACTTAGTTCTGCACAAAACTCATATATGGAATTATTCTCCTTGAATAAATATTTTGTAGGTTTACCATTTGAAGCAAATGAATATAAATGTTGGTTCTGATAGATTATTCATGTTTTTGAAATTCTATTGTTACTGGTTTAAAATCTTATCAGTATTTTGATTTCAAACACTTCTTTTGAATTGTGCCTCTGTCTTCTGCATTTAAATATGCCATGCATGTGTCATTGATTACTAGAGTTATTTTGTGTGAAGTTAATAAAAACTATTACCATTACTTTCAATATAATGATACTGACTTATGATGTTGATTACATGTCAAAAATCAGTATCACTATATTAATAGTACTGATATTAGTTGGGTTTTTGTTGTTTTTGTTTGTTAATTTACTATCATTTTAACACGTATATTTCTACAAATCCTCAATATTTTTCTGAGATTCAAATAACTTTTCATAGGAGCAGAAACTATATAAAAAAAATTACATCAGCGATAATATTTTCTCTTATGTGAGAATTTATCTATTTTCTAGTGACTATGCTGAAGATTAGTTGAAAGTAGTAAATTTATTAAGTTTAGGACTTGGAAATATGGAACACCCAGTGAGAATCAAACTCACAATGAACTATTACACCACAAGATATGGAAACTAGACTTTTGCTATTTCTTTTATTTTTTAATTTTTAAAAAATTTTAATTCTTTTTTTAGCAATTAGACTTAATATTTG
>CAUZXS010004432.1:0-112000 GCA_963585895.1 Sepioteuthis lessoniana
TCTCTCTCCTAATGTCAAAGAACCTTTAAACTCAAAGGTAATAAAAGTTTCGTACCTGAACTGAGAAGTCGTAAGTGTTTTTCATGTTTCGAGATACCTATGTTCTATGTATATATGTTATGAATATCCCATGTAAATTTCGCATATTCATGTATATGGCTATGGTACAATCCTTCTCTTCGCTCTAAGTACTGTTTAAACTTAGTGTTCAGAAATATTATATAAATTCTTATTTATAGTTGATACAAACTTGATAAGAAATTAAACTGCAACAAATTCCAAAAAGTCAAAGCATATACATGAGAGATGTTTTTTTTCCCCAGTATTTTGTTGCTGAAAGTTGCATATTACATATGAATACATGTTATTTCTGACTTATTGTCTGGCACAAGGCTAGAATGGAAGCAGACATAGTGTTGCATCGACCTTCCAAGAGGGAAGAGTCTGTTTACTTTAAAAATCAGCATTTTTTTTTCCCTATTTTCCCTAATGAGAAATATGTAAAGCAAACTTAAAAAATCATAATGAGGAATTGAATATTCTGATTAGTGGTTTTGTATTTCAATTCTGGACAATTAATAATAACTAGCTGAAAATATACCCAATATTTGGAATTTTAAAATAGTCACATCAAACTATATTTTTGTGAGTAGTTAAACTTAAGAGATAAATATTCATGACGCTTTGGCGGCCATTACTTGTACTACAAATGTAAATACAACATATTTAGATATTTTTCGTGATGGGTGGTAGGTGGCCGTACAGCTGCTGCTTTGTGGGGTGCTGTCTCCAGGAGTTGTTCAATATTGCTTGCACACAGCGGGATGTGAAGCAATCCAGAAAGTTTCAAAGATGGCCTACCCAAGAAATCTAGAAGAGCTGACGTGCAAAGAAATTGGCGAGTTAATAAAAAGGAATATCAGACCAAAGAAAAGGTTAGTCATGATTATCCAGTAACCAGAAAAAAAAAATAATGGAAAAAAACTCATAACTTTACTTTTTGGCAAGGAAATTTTCAGTGAGATGTTTATAGGGTTAAACAAAAAAGATAAAGATTTTGTTTAGCTAATCTGATGGACAAAAAGGGTTAAGTCCAGCATTATACTTATATTGTAAACTGAACACCTAGCTGAAAACTAAAAAGCCTTGGAATAATCAGATAAGTCAGCTGGGGCTGTAGAATATGCAGAGTGCATTTATGTAAGACCTCCTCCAACAAGTATTCTGGATATGACATTAAATCAACTGACCTAAATTGAATTATCAGTATTACATAACAATACTTGGAACCACTTAACTGTGTGCAAACAAATAATGTTAAATAGTAATACTTAAAACCATTGAACTCTGTGCAAACAAATTGAAAATTGTCACCTACAACCTATTCATTTATATATCATGTATATTTCATATCATATATGCATAAACAAGATTTGGCATTGAATAACCAAAGGTTGATATATCATAGCTTAAATGTACTTTAGTCATATGATAATAGAAAGGGAGAAAAAAAAATTAACACAAAACAAACAACATTAATGAATTGTAAGTAAGTAAGTTGGCTGACCACAATCGAGGGCAACCTGAAGGCTCCCTTTTCAATAGCTATTACACCAAGGTGTAGGAGAGGGTGCTACTCCTTTCTTTGGATTGCTCCATTTACTCTTGAGTCATAACTTATAATGCTGAGTGTTAAGCAAGGAGGTATCAAGTACCATTTTTCAGTGACTTGACCTGGGATTGAACCTTGGTCTTCCAGACCATTGGTGAACATTAACTAATGCCAATGAGCCGGTCAAATGAATTATACTAAAATATAATATACATTAATTTATCCTGAAGATGAGAAATTTTAATGTAAAATAACAAAAAGTATTCAGTAACTTTCTTTTATTAACGCATTGTAAATTGTTTGGACAACAATGCTTTTTCTTTGTATTTTTGATGTTAACACATTTTGGCTGATCCATTCTTCTGCCTTTCTCATGTGTATAAACTGAGTGAAGAAAAAGAAAAAATTCCTTTTTGTTGGTAAAAAAACAAAAATGGTAATAGAAAATTGTCACTAATATGAGATGTGATCAAAAAGTATCAAAACACAAATGAGAACTTTATATAATAAAGGGACAAAGTTGAGACAAGACAATCCAATTCATAAAAAGATTTTGATCAGTATTTCTTAGTGAAACACATCTTGCAAGTAAAGCTCAATCCATACTTACTAGATTCCTTTAGCTCCATTTGAACTTTTTTTATTTTGCTGAACTGAAATTTCATCTCATATATGGTACAGAGGACATTAAAAGAAATATGATGACACAGCTGCCCACCATTAAAAAAAACAAACAGAGGTAGTTTCTGAGATACTTCAACTAAGGAAAACTTGTTGGAATAAGTATGATGAATATCAAGGGGGACTATTTTGAAGAAAATTAATGTTCTAATCATTGTTCATTTCTGTCTTGGTAAATACAGCTTCAGTCATGATCATTTTTAAACAGACCTGTTATACCAACTGGACAATATCCATATCAGCAGTATTAAGTATATCAAGTTCTAGATGATTCCATATGGATTGGCCAAAAGATTAGCAACATCAAGAATAAGAAAAAGAAGCTCAATTATCCAAACAATTTCTGGTATAACAAAAAAGTAGGTGATAACTTTTTTTTAGCTAAGCAGTGGTTAGTTACTACTCTAGTAAGTTTATTCTTCACTCGGTGCAAAACAACCCTATATATACCATGTTTTGTTAATATCAATAACTTTTTAGCTACTTACCAACTGGGTAAGCAGGTGTTAAATCACAACTAGAGAGGCAGGCTGAAAACCATATTCTACATCACTTGCATGTCAGGTTTGGTTTCTTTTGTTTAATGGCTTATCAACCTTTGTAGGTTATTTAATGCCAAACCCATCCTTGTAGAAGAACAACTGTGATACTATTTAACCTATAGCTAAGGGGATAAGGAGGTTCATACTTTTCTCAAGGCTATTAGTATAAAAGTGAATGTAATAATATAACTGGAATTTGAACTTGCTTACTTTGAGTCTCATGTATGTCAGAATGATAGAAATAACATGATATATCAAATTATGATATATGGTAGTTTCACTGGAAACTGGTACAGCAAATCTCTTTGGAGACAAGCTCAAATTCCTGGACAAGGCTGTTTGCATTTTTCTTCATGCTAATTCCATTAGGATATGCATTTATCTCTCCAACTTAATAGTAGGGAAGATTGGGTTCTTTAGCCTTGGTTAGGCAACCAGTCTAGAAGAAAAACTGATTTCAAAACAGCTGTACTCTGCTTAAAAATTAACCTTGTATTACATACTGACAGTAGTAGAAGAGTTGGGTAAATATGTACATAATAACCAGTTATTTTTTGGTTTTTCTTTGACAAGAAATTGAATGGTGTTATTTATAATTGGTGCAGTAATTACCAATGAAATTGAAAAATCAATGATTATCATATCTGTTTTGTACCAGCTTTACTCTGCTTAAAAAGTGACCTTGTGTCACATCCAGTCAGTGGTGGAAAGGGTTGGATGAATATATACAACTGAGCTCTTTGCAACAGATTCACCAAAGCTTGAAAACATGTAGACTTGGGATTTGTAAGAAAGAGATTAATTATCAGAAGTTACAATAAAAATTAGAGAACCATTGTAATAGTTCATTTTGAAAGATTTCAAGCCAAAGTCTGATTTGAAAAAAGTAATAAATAGAATAAGTTTGTCTAAAAATGGGACTGGGTAGAATGACTTACCTAAGGAGAAAGAGGATGGCATCGATGGCTTTGATTGTACTCCATTTTGATTGGATAAAAGTCTGAAGTAATTTTAATAAAATAATGGCTTGGTCATAAGGAAGGCCAAACAATGTTCCTTCCATCTCACTGAAAATACAAAAAGAGTTATTATTATTTTGAAAGCAATGTTGGAAAGTTTTCTTAACATAAGAAAAAAAAAATTCAACATTAAGTAAATAAACTACTATTGATAACAGGACCAATTTTAGGGTCCCTGGTAAGTTGAAATATGGAAACCTTTAAAATATGGTGTTGTAGGTGACTCACCTATGACAGAATAATAGACTTACCCAAAGGGTATATTAATCAAGAAATAAGCTGGTAGAGAGGGGAGCAGCAGCTGTAGTAAGCACCTTGCCTGTCTTCGTGTATGTTGAACCAAGGAAACCCTCCTCAGAGACTTGGATACATTTGTGTGGCACGTCATATCTCCGTATTGAGTTATTTATTTATTGACCCCTAATAATCGGTCATCACATATGGTATCATTCATTTAATTATATTTTACATTGATGGAATTCACTGACATGTTAACTTTTCTAGAGTTATTTTATGCCTGGAGGTTAGGGAACTGCATACATTGTATGTTTATATTTGCATTTTTGTAGTTGTTTCTCAAGAGTTTTTTTGCACACTGTTATATGATACCAAGTATTCTTATCTAATACAAGTAATTTGAGCCCTAACAAGTACAATAATTCCAGGTCAGAGTGGACTTGAGAATATTGACAGTGAAGGGATACTCCACATTGCCTAGAGCTCCAGAACTGGTGTCTCACAATAAGGTGCAGTTTAGTGTCATCCCTTTGTAAGGGTTTGGTTTCTTTAGTTTAACAGCATATTAACCTTTGTGGGTTACCTAATGCCAAAGCTATCCTTGTTGAAGAATAGTAGTGATACTATTTAAACCATAGTTGGAGGTATAAAGGGGTTCAATACCTTTCCCAAGGATATTAGTCTGGAAGTGAACATAACAACATGTCCAGAGTTTGAATTTGCTTACTTTAGCCATTATGATATGGGGACATCCACCTCTGTAGGGGATATATACAGTGTATTCTAAACCCTGTCAACAGAGTAGTTATGCTTTACAGTGAGAAATGGAAGCTGTAAAGGACCATGAATGCAAATGGCATCCAAAGCTTACAATATTATTATCTGGATAAATAAGATGAGAGTAGTAATTCTGATATCTAAATTACCTTGGACGAATTCGGGTGAAAATCTCTTTTACAAGTTTTTCAGAGCTGTCAACATTGTATGCTCTCATCAAAGGATTAGAAGCAGCAGACTCGATCTATTGAAAAAAAAAAAGTTAAAAGGAAAATTACTTTTAAGCTTTAAATAATTGCAAAAACTGTAGATGTAAGGAGTGGCATAATGGTCGCAGGCATGAAAAATGGAATTAGTGAAATGAGTTAGAATTTTGGTTGAGGTAGTTTGTATTCTCTTGGTATGAATCATCTATTTCTCCCAGCAATTGGTAAATAGTAGAGCAGAATGAACTCTCTAGTTTTGGATGGCAACCAGTTCTGGTTTGGTTTGGTTTGGTTTTATGGCACATTAACCATTGTAGGTCATTAATGCTAAATCCATTTTTATACATATAAACAGTTCTATTTCAAACAATTCAGTTTAGCATAAGTACATAGTTCTGTTTGACCCATAGATAGGACCCTATCAGGTGCTACCACTTTGAGGCAGAGTGGACCTGGGAGCAATGACAATGAAGGGATACTGTGCATTTTCCAAAGCTCCGGTATTACTGGAACCTCACCATTAGTTCTGTTTAGTATTATATCCAGGACACTCGTTTGGTGGGGGTGTCTTACACCTCTGCAGAGAAGCAGGCAGTGTATTCTAAAGTCCCAGCCGACTGGGCAAAACCAATTTAGGAGATGAACCTATGTCCCTAAACCAAATTTGTGTAAAAGTACCTCCTTTCTAGTAATTCAAGCAGCAAAAAAAAAAAAAAAAAAAAAACACCAGTTGTGATGTATCCTATTTACCAACCCCTCCGCTCGGGCAGATTATGACACAAGGTCAATTTTTAAACGGAGTTTAACAGGTTTTAATTCAGAGTTTTCCTTCTCCTAGACTAGTTGCCTAACCAAGGCTGAAGAACCTAGTCTGTCCTACTATTTACCCATAGCTGGAGAAGAGAATAATTGGATTCATACCTTTCCCAAGGATATTAGTGCTATGTGAAATGCAATCAGTCTCGTCCAGGATTTGAACTCGTGTCACCGTGTTCATTTCCTACGACGATAACAATTACACCATGGGCACCTCCACCAGTTGTGATGTATCATATCAGGTGGGGGTGGGGTCGTTTCTGTACAATGACACTCCCTCTTTAAATACATTCAAGCAGAGATTACTGTGCAAGTATTGCAATGCTGCACAGCTGCAGATATCACAAGAATAATGAAGAGAAAATTGCATTCAAATAATCTTTAAAAATGTCTATAATTTTGTAATTCTTTAAAATTTTAAATCCAATAAAATATAGGTATGCAAATGACATAAAAATAATGTCCATTGAATAAAATTGATTCAGATATTATGTATAGATAGGCACATCAGTTAACACCGATTAATATTTAATGAAATGGATATATTACTTTTTACAGATCTGACGATTGATGGATTGATTTTAATGGCATGTAATCCAGTCTAGTGTTATTTTATGCCTAGATGTTAGAGAATCACATTGTATGTTCATATTTCCATTTTTTGTGGGGTTGTTCTCGTGGTGTAATGGTTAAAGCGATGGACTGCGGAATCGTAGTAAGCGAGTTCGTACTCCAGTCGCGCTATTATGTTCAGTTTCGGGAAAATACCCTTGGGAAAGTTATGAGCCCCCTTATCCTCCCAGCTATGGGTTAAATAGCACCACTACTGTTCTTCTGGGAAAATGGCTTTGGCATTAAATAACCTACAGAGGTTGATATGCCATTAAAAACAAAGAAACCAAACCAACCATTTTTTGTGTAATTTTTTAAAGAATTTTTTGGTACATGATCCTATCTAATACAGAGAATTTTTTAACAGATCTATTCAATCCATAAGTGAGAATCTATTAGGTATTATCACTCTTAGTTAGAGTGGACTTGAGTGTAATTGCGATGAAGGGGTACTCCAAAGTCCCCAGAACTGGAGTTTCATCATGAGATGCAGTTTAGCGTCATACCCACAACACACATCTTTTTTTTGAGAGGGGCTTACCTTCTCTGCTAGGGATACAGACAACATGTTCTAAGCTCTGCTGGCAGAGCACAGATATGATGAATATTGACTCTTAGATGGGTTCTGTGCAAAGAAATTGTTGTATATATGTTTCAGCCACACATAAATACACAAAATTAGTCTGCCTCAAGGTCCTAGTAATGAAACATTCAATGAAGATCCTGTTCATGTTATTAGCCTATTAGCCTCCAAGTTCTGTTTGGTGGAACATAATAGAAAATTTCAACTTATTACCCAATCAAATATTTCCTTTTCTCAAAAGTGCAGTTTACAAGGTAACTTTACTGCTAGTAAGATATCTTTTATAAATACACACAGTAGATAAAATAAAATTAAAAAAAAAAATACTTGAAAGGTTTATAGTCTTTAATTTTCACGATTATGCATTATCCATAGGGATTATCGCCCCACTCACAGCATTCTTTTTCAAGGGCAATAAGATTTTGTGTACTCAGTACAGGCAGATTTCAATCAAGATCATTTTTACTGTTGTCACACTGTGAAAGTCAAGCACACTATTGCTCAGTAATGACAGTTGTCATTTACAATCTAGTCTGCCACAAGGTTAGTAATAGAGAGTAGTCAGTGAGAAGTGAAATCACAAACAGAAGTCTGAAGTGATCTCCTGAGGTGGGCAAAAAAAGAAACTGCAGGGTTGCATTTGATTGATACTAGGATATCACTGGATAAAAACAGAAGTTTTAATGACTTCTCCTCCAGAGATTTCATTATGAGAAATAAAGCAGATGCATAATGGTTGGTTTTGGAATTTTAAAATTCTAACCAAAACAGAAGTTTTGTACTTACTCGTTCTTTCGTAGGCTTTTCTGATTCTTCTTTATGAATTGCAAGAACTTCCATTAATTTATCAATCTGGGGGGAAAAAAAAAAGAGAAACTAAGAAAGATAAATTTAACATTATAGAACATTTTATGACTTTCCATATTACATCACAAATAGGTATTTTTCAATAAATAATTTCTACAATCAAGCTAGGCTTAAGACATTAAAATCTTTAAACTATCCATGGATAAGTCAATATGCTTCTGAAGCACTAACTTACCCACCTACATATTAAAATTCTCATTTCAACCATAACCCAGGAAAAATGACACATTATGAAGATATGTTTATGAGGTTAATATGCTGAAAATGCTCTTAGAGAATAAAGCAGTTTTCAGATCAATTTGTAACTAAAAAATAATTTTATAGAATCCTTGTTCACACTGAATGTTATTACTTAAACATTTAAATTCTCAATATAATGGAGATGAATTGTTAATTAAAATCCTTCACTCTTTATTAAAGAGAAATATTAATATCATCATGGCCTGTGGTTAACTATGAAATGTTAAGGAGAATCCTTCATTTCTTCCTAAAAAGCCTCAAAATCATCAAGAATTGTTACAATGGAGACCCAACATGTTCATGAGTCATCGAGACACAAAACAATAACTGTTAAGTCTTGATTACTTTTTTTTACTAACAACGCCTCAGGTATGTATTTATCCAACCTCTCTACTATAGACTGGATGTGACAAGGTCAGCTGGTTTGAAATCTGAATTTTCCTTCATCAATGAAAAGGAAAATGCCCCCAGGTAATTATTTATATGTTAAAAATCTTTCAATCTGAAAAGACTTTTTCGATAAATATCTAACTAAAAAAAAAAATAAAATACAAAAGGAAACAACAGACTTATTTGATTAAAAGAAAATCAATAAAATTTAAAATGAACTAAAGTATAAACCAAAAAAAAAAAAAAAAAAAAAAAAAAAAAAGATACAAACCGATTTGACTGTATCTAATGTTACACGAGAAGCATGACCAACTTCTTTGGAATCTTCTCCAGGAATCTATAAAGAAAAAAAAGGAGAAAAATTTAAAAATATGAAAAGAGAAAATTATCAGGTATATATATATATATATATATATATATATATATATATATATGAAAAATACATCTATAAAAATATACACACACACATAGATACACACTCATGAGTGTGAGTGTGTGCGTGTGTATATATATATATATATATATATATATATATATATATATATATATATATATATATATATATACACTTACATATTTTCACACACATACCACATTACATAATTAATAAATGTATATTAGATTTATATATTTGATTCCATGAAATTTAGACTGCGCCCCCTGGGGTTCATGGAGTTTTTTTTACAAAACAACAATCATCAGGCAGTTAACAAAATGAAATGAGTCGAAAGTCAAAAAAATACAGTCTAAACTGTTGGGATTTTGTAGGAAACTTTACGTGTGATTGTAAGTGTGTGAGTGTGTTTGTATGGGTTATAGTTGCATATTATTGCAGGTGTATGTGTGGGTGGCATATAGTGTATGTGAAGGTACAAACGGAGCACGTTGTTTTTACTGGATATAAAATTGTTGGTGTATCTTATTTTGCTACATTATTTTATTTCTGTATGTGTAGGTGACTATAACTAAGGAACAAAACATCAGTATTGCATGTTGAGGGAAATGAATAAAGATTTGATTTGTAAGCGTATTTAAACGGTTATAGTATGGTAGACCAGAATCACTTCCTGAAGAAGGTTATTGCAACTGAAACGTTCAACATCGACTTTCAGAATAAATCCATCAAATTTTGGATTATTTTTTTCTCAATTTTTCTTCATATATCTATTTATCTATCAATTGTGAAACAAACAGTTATGAAAAAATTATTCTTCAGTCTTTAAGGGCTCATATACAAGTAGAATAGGATAAAACCTAAAATAAATCTTTTTTCTCTTCCTAATGTCAGTGTCAGGCCTATAAATAATGTGTTAAAAAAATAGAAAAAAATAAAATAAAAAAAGCTGAACAAAGAAAAAAAAAGACAAAACATTAAATTCATAGTCATGTGACTGACTTGAGGTGGTGAGAAATATCTATTTTTGGTTTATTTTGGTTATTTAATTGCATATCAACCTTTGGGGTATTTAATGCCAAAGCCATTGTAGTAAACAGTTATGGCTATATTTAACCCACAGCTGGAAGGATAAGAATGTTTATACCTTTCCTAGGGGTATTAGTCTGGAAGTGAACATATTAGCATGACTAAAGTTTTAACTCACTCACTACAATGTTGCAGTTCAGCATATTAGCCACTATATCATGGAACTGTTAGTTTCATGTTTTGAAGATTATCAGGTGACAATGAAGGTTTTTTTTTTGTTAAGCTGAGTGTAAGGAGATATGAAGTGTTAAAAAAATCTTTCTAATCAGATGATTATGAAAACATGAAGCTGACAGTTGTAATTAACATGTCTGTATTTTAGTATTAACTATCTTGAATATTGTGTATTGTTATAGAAAAGACTGCCAGGCAACAGCAAGTTATATATATATATATATATATATATATATATATATATATATATAGGAGAGAGAGAGAGAAAAAATGTTGCAGATTAACCCATGGCCTGAGGGTTTCTTTTTTTTATTTTCTGATTCTTATCTTTTATTTTATTTTTAATTACCTTATTTTATCTTCTGAATAAGAACTGAAACTCCACATTCGCTACTTTGCGACAGGAGGAAAGCATGTAAAGAGTCATCTGATGAGACGGAGAGTATAGCAATAATATTCTCCGCTGAAAATAAATTTATTATGACGACTTAACCGAGTTTGAGTCTCCATTAAATTGTAATATATATATATATATATATATATATATATATATATGAGTATTTGGGCTGATATTTCAGTACTTTTATATATCTGGAATCTTACAAATACGATTTTCTTTATTTAAATTAGGTTGCAAATACAAGCCTTTTAGAAGTAATGCTTTATACTACAGCTGCAATGTTAACTTATGATGTAATGATATCATCATAGTAAACACAATTTCAGCCTTGGGAAACTAGATGCTTGATAATCCATTGATTAGTTTATAAATGATTATATATTGCTGTTAATAATGAGGTGACCCTATCTTGATTAAAAAAAATTAAGCTTCATTGTTGAGTTTACAGTTATTCATCAAGAGTACATTTGTCTGACACAAGGCCAATGAAACAGATAACCATGAAGAGTACACTCATAAATTGGTCTCTGAAATAAGTTTGTGAACCATTGCATCATGGTAGGTGGCCTCATTGAAGTAATGGATTAACCACTAGGCTGAGTAGGATAGTGTCCAGAAGGTAGGGGATCTCAGAGTAAACAAAGAATGGGCGTGTTCATATAGTGCCTTGTGGGGTATCACATGATAGTTTTGGAAACCCATTCTCAGCCCTCTTTCACCTCTGTTCTTTGAACAGCAGAGATGTCATCACCCCTATTTGTCACGAAACAGTAAAGAGACATTTTACTTTTCATCATTAAGTAAACCCTTTTCCAATTTTTCACACCTTCCACATACAGATTGTTCATAACAATGGTCTAATGGAGTCTATATACAACCTTATTTATTATATTTCAATATTTTGCACATATTTTTTCATGTTTATTTACACGCCAGCTTGCCCATAAGCCAAGGAGTCTGTAGGTAAAGATGAGTTATTTCTAAGTAATTTTTCCCCTGCTGTGAAGGTGGGGGAGATACTTGTTTTATTTACTTTATAGATATCAACCATTGTAGGTAGGTTATTTAATGCCAAATCTTTTTTATATGTATGCATTGAATATATGATTTCTAAACACATTTAGTAGATAATATTTTTAAACACTTTCTTTGCACACAGTTAAATAGTTTCACTTATTTCTATTAAATACATATACACACAGTTATACAATCAAACAGTTCTATTTCAAACAATTCAGTTTAGCAGGTCAACTAAGTTAAATAATTCTAAGTATTGCTATATATTGCTAAAAATTCAATTAAACACCATTCACTTGTTTACACAAAGTTAAATGATCAAACAGTTCTATTTCAAACAATTCAGTTTAGCATCAGTATACAAATTGGATGTCAAACAGTTCTCTTTGACTCATAAATAGGACCCTATCAGGTCCTACTACTCTGGGCCAGAGTGGACCTGGCAGTAATGGCAATTAAGGGGTACTCTGCATTCCTTAAATCTCCAGCATCATTGGAACCTCACCATCAGATTGTTTAATGTCATATCCAAGATACTCCTTTGGTGGGTGGGTGATGGGTTTTACCCCTCTGTAATGATGCAGTTGGTGTATTCTACAGCCCCAGCCAACTGGGCTGATATAAGTAGATTTAAAGTTTTTATTATCAACATTTAAAAAACAAAAACAAAACAAAGGGAACTCCACTTCATCACAGATCAGATAGAAATTTAAAGGAAAGATTAAAAAAAAATCTAATATTCATTTAAAGATGGAAGATATATCTATGATCATTACTGCTTGATAAACTTGTTAGTAGGCGGATAAAGCTGGGAATTTTAGTTGCTATCATCAAACAACTTTAATAGTGGAGATTATCTATCACATGATGGAAAAAGTCAACAGCCACTTACTTGGAGTTCTGTTTCCTCATATTCTTTGTCTAATTCTTCTTCACGTTCCTAAAAAAGAGAGACAGAAAAAAAAAAAATTGTCTGAAAGGGTTTTACTTAGTATACAAAAATAGAAAGCTGTAATTAATATTGTCTATTGTTATTTATATATCACTTAAGTTTTCATTGTGTGTGTATATATATAACCTCACTGGTTCAATAAAGACATAATAGTGTGAGAAATTTTTAAAATTTTGATAAACATTTCCTATCAACAAATAAACTATATAAAATAGTAGAAATAACATAGCTGTTTGGATAACATGCATAAAATAATACAAAAAGGCACAACCAGAATATTGTAAGAATAACAAACTAAAAAAAAAAAAAAAACATAATGGTTTTGTTTGGTTTAGTTTCATGGCACATCAACCATTGTTGGTTATTTAATGCTAAATCCATTTTTATACATATAAACAGTTTTATTTCAAACAATTCAGTTTAGCAAAAGTACACAATTTAGTTGTATTTGACTCATAGATATGATCTTATGAGGTGCTACCACTCTGGGCCAGAGTGGACCTGGGAGCAACTGCATTACTGAAGCTTCACCATCAGATTGTTTAGTTTCATATCTAGGACACTCATTGGGAGGGGGGGGTCTTACCCCTCTGCAGAGAAGATCCCCCCCTCCAAACAATCCAACATGTCCCCCTGTTTGGGGGTTTAACCTGGATCTTCTATAGATGTCAGCTATCTACAAATTGGCAGCAGATATTTATAGACTTTCTCATCAGTAGAATAGCCAATCAAAGATGACTAAAGTAGAAGTAGTAGATTAGCCAATCAGAGGCCACTAAGTCACAAATAAAGAGAAGTTGGCAACTGTAGCCGAGGGCGACCAGAAGGCTCCCTTTTCAATAGCTACTACACCGAGGTGTTGGGGAGGGCGTTACTCCTTTCCCTGGATTGCTCCACTTTACCCTTGATACGTACCTTATATTGCTGAGTGTTAAGCAAGGAGGTATCAAGTGCCATTTTTAAAGTCTTTGGTATGACGCATTGGGGAACATTCTACCCACTAGGCCAATGAGCCGGTCTAAACAATGGCAAATTAACAGTCTAGTCTTAACACAGCCTTGTTACTTAGGAGTATCTTGTATCGCTCAACCAAAAACAAGATGGCTACCCAAATTCAGACTCACATCAACCCTTAATGTTTATTAAATGCCAAATCCTGTTTATACATATATATTATATACTTGATTTTTAAGTGTGTAGTTTACATTTACATGAATAGGTAACATTTTCTAAAGCCAAAGCTCATTTGTTAACACGTTTTAATAGTTTCAAACATTACTAACACTAATAATTCAATTTGATATATATAAACAGTTATATTTAACTCATAGATAGGACCCAACAGGTACGACCACTTTGGGTTAGAGTAGATGTGGAAATAATGACAATGAGGGGGTACTCCACACTCTTCAAATCTTCTGGATTGGAAACTCACCTTCAGATGATTTAGTGTCATATCCAGAACACTCGTTGGGGGTGATGGTTTGTCTTAACCCTCTGAAGAGTTACAGTTAGTGTATTCAAGAGCCCCAACTGACTGGACTGTAAATATGTAGTTAACAAGCAAAAGAAAGAGATAATAATGAGTGGGAAATAATCTATAGAGAGTTGACAGAGTGACCATGAAAGGATAGATAGAATAATCGCAAAGAACAAGAGGTTAAGTGGTCTATTTTAAAAAGAACATCTGCTTGTAACAAGTGCTCAAAACATTGTAAATTGTGCTTGGAGGAAAAATATCAGTTTTCCAGATTTTAGCATCAGCTGAAGAAAAAAATTGGAATTGGTAGCTAAATGTCGCCATAAAAGTAAAAATATTTACTCTGTAATTTGATGCCAGATTGAACTAAGCGACTTAATATGTCAGCTACATAAGAGTCACATGACGTTAAAGATGACATTATTGAGTACAGGTATTTATTCAGTTGAATTAAACCGAATTGATTCTGTTCATCTGAGGATCAGCAATATGAAACTCAGTCAGTTTTTATTCTGGTTTAATCTTCTATTTCATTGTTTATATATATATATATATATATATATATATATATATATATATATATATATATATATATATATATATATATATAGTTGGAAAAATGGTTAGTGTTCAATCCCAGGTCAAGTCATACCAAAGACTCAAAAAAGGTACTTGATGCTGTCTTGTTTAACACTCAGGTACAGATAAAGTGGAGCAATCCAGGAAAAGGAGTAGTGCTCTCCCTTATGTCTTGGTGTAGTAGCTATTGAAAAGAGAGCCTTTGGGTTGCTCTCGACTATGGTTGGCTAACACACACACACACACACACACACATATATATATATAACCCAACAAAAATGATACATTATAGCTAGATTGTTATTAAAGCAATATATTTAAAATGCTCTTAGTGAATAAAGCAACTTCCAGTCCAATTTACAACTGAATGATTATTTTGAAAGTTCCTTGTTTACACTAAACTTCATTTTTTAACCATTTAAATTTCTAGTATGAGAGAAATAACTATGAAATGCTAAGTAGAAGCCTTCATTCTTTCCTAAATAGAAGCAACAATATTATCATAGACTGTTGTTACAACTGGAACCTATTGGGTTCAAAGGTCATCCAATCATTCCATAAATCTAAGTAAATGATTATTGTAATAAGAGATCTTTTGAAAATTTTAATTCAGTACAATGAATTACATTTTATTAGAGCTACATTCCTTTTTTCACATTTTCCCTCATGAAGTGCAGAAAAATTTTTCATATTAAAACTTTACACTGGGTCCAGTAAATATGTATAACAAATGTGATAGTTCTGTATCAAACTGTATTAAAATCTATGGAAAACAGACTCTTTCCAATTATTAATATTGGTATTTCTAGTTAATCAATATATTCTAAAATTATCATTCATCTACTAAAATCAAATTAGTAATTGTTTGTCCCAGACTTTTCTTTTATCATGTATCTACAGAAATATTTCTGAGCACCATGTGTAGCAAGACAATAAATGATTATCCCCCTTAGAGAATGGACGTGTCTATTGAGTGCTTTGTTTTGTGTCAATTGACAGTTTTGGAAACCCATTCTCAGTGCCTTTTTGTCTGTTCTTTGAACAGCAGAGATATTATCACCCTATTTGTCATGGAACAGTAAAGACCCATTTTATTCTTTATCATCAAGCAAGACTTTTTCCATTTTTGTACCCCTTTCAGATACTGTTCATAGAACAATATCAGCATACTTCTTTCTGATGGGACACATTTGTGTATTATCTTTAATATTATTTGTATGTATATCATGTATATATTAAATATTTCTGCATAAGTAGACAAGCTTGTATTTTCTTCTTTTTAATCAGAATTAGTAAATCACAGATATACAAATATTGGTCCTTGATGAGTGGGAAGTCGACTAAATATCTTCCCTACCTCCAAGCAACCCAATAAAGGCATTTGGTTCTGTCTAACACAATTTAATTCATTTAAATCATAATTGTCTTCTAATTTAAAAAAAATCTTAGGCATCTCCTTTTCCCCACCCAACCCCTATGGAATGAATTTAAAGTAATAGACATTAAAAAAATACTGGAGAATAAGAAAGTTGAAAGCAGCAGCACATATGCTTAAATATACACTGGCTTGATTAAAAAGCAGATCTAAAGAAACAATTGATATTTACAAGTTCTGAAATTCCCCAAGAACCTGGACATAAAGGAACGAAAACATATCCCTGTGAATCAAGTAAAGGATGGCATTTAAAATTTTTGGAGAGAAACCAGAAGGCAGATGGAAGGTACAACGTCGGTAAGGTTCTGATAAAATCATGGAAGATGAGAAAACCAGTCCAAAAGAATCCCAGGAGATGCTAATCTGAAAATTTCAGGCAGAAATTGCAGTAATCATTTATGTATAAGACAGTATTTTTCCAAATATTTCAGCTCAAAAGTTAGGGGTGTATATTGTACACAAGAATTATATAATTAACTTTTTTCCATCCACATACTTCATCATATTCAGGACAAGATGACCAAAAGTAAGTCATATCTATAGTCCAAACTAATGAGTTTTACACTGTTACAGAGAAATATTTACTGGAATGTGTGTTTGTTTATAATTTTATATCTCCTAATATGAGCTTATTTTTGCCACAATCTCGTTGCATTTCTGTGTGAAAATGCTTGAGTGTTTGCTCTAAATACTGTGTAAATTTTGTGTTTTAAGACATAATGTAAACTATATTATTTCTTATTTTTAATCTGTACAAACTGATAAAGATGTAAATTAAGGTTAAATTTAGCTGCTACAAATTTTAAGTTAGTGCATATTACATGCAAGATTTTTTTTTTTTCAGAATTTTGTATTACAAAGTTGGTGGGGGGGGGTTATATATGAGTGTGCCCTACACACAAATAATCACAGTATATTTTTCTTTTTCATAAAATATAAAAATCAAAAGAAAAATTCTGATCTGACAATAATCTGTATAAACAATTATTTATAGAAATATTTACCCTTTCTTTTTCTTCTTCTGGAATGACAATTTCTTCTGTCTTCTCCCAGAGACGTATTGTTTTGTCATGAGAAGCTGTTGCAATAAAATTACTACTGGAACTGACGGCAAGGCAACGAATTTCATCTTGGTGACCCTAAACATCAAAACAAAAACAATTTGAAATCAAGCAAAAAATACCCCAACCTTGTAACAAAAACAGAAAAAAAAAAAAAATTGAAAAGATTCAGTGTTTTGGTACATCAACACTTTCAGGAGTCTTTTGCTGAGGGAAGGTTAAAAAAAAGTAGACTGATTATACTATTGATATTTATCTTAGCCTATCTGGCATCAGACTAAATGATGATAAACTGGGAAGTAAGAAGATTGTTTTGCACCAATTTTTCCATTTGAAATCTTAGCTTTTATCAGGATTTGAACACTGACCTCCTGTGCAGGTGGGAAAAAAATCATCTCAGCCATCAAGCAGAACAGTTAGCCTTTGTATCCATTCAGATTAAAAAAAAAAGACAGTTAAAAAAAAAAAAAAAAAAAAAAAAGATTTTTCATAAGTGCGCATGTGCGCACACACACGAGTTTTGTTTATATAACAAAACACTAGATGTGTCCACACACATATGCACACACACTATATATAAACAAAACACTGTGTGTGCGTGTATATATATATATATATATATATATATATATATATATATATATATATATAAAAAACTAACTGCAATCTTTGCTTAAAAGAAAAAATAACCAAAATCACTTTACCAGCACAAGAACTTCTAAATAAACAATCAGAACTTATATCTAAATGTCGGCATGAAAACAAATTTCTACTAAGCCACTTGAAAACAAACAGGTCCAAAGACTAATTAAAGAAAAAAAATTATGGAAAACATGAATAAAAACACAATAGAGTAAATAAATTAACAAATCACAAAAAGAATGTAATATCCTCATGCAAATAACCACATGGTATAGACTGCTCTTCCCAGAACGCCTCCCCCCCCCAACTAGATCATTCTTCCCATTATACCTCATACATCAGTATATAAAGGGATACCCACCACATGGGGACCTCTTGGTATGATGATTACATAGGCGAGAAATTGCCAGTCACTAAGTGCCACTGACTGTCTAGCTATTCTAACTTAGATCTACATATTCTCTAACACTTAAACAAAAACAAGCAAACAAATAAGCATAAAATTTGGTATTTGATATCAATTTACCTGCAATGTCATTATAGGTAAGAAGTTGTCTCCATCCCATTGTCGGATTTTCTTGTCTTTCCCACATGAGAAAAACATGTGAGTGTTTGGAATAAACTTTACACATGTCACACTGTAAGCAAAGAAAAATGTAAAAAAATTACAAAAAACAAAAAACAAAAAGCAACAACAAAAAACGGTTCTTTATTTTTGAACAATAAATAAGAATTGAATATATAATAAAACATAGTAGTCCTAACTATCCCCATACATAATGAATTGTGTACTTAGTTTTATGGCATATCAACCATTATAGGTTATTTAATGTCAAGTCCTTTTTATACATATATATTAGATATATATGATTCGGTTTAGTTGGGGTTTATGGTGTATCAAACATTGTAGATTATTTAATACCAAAACCTCTTTATACATATATAGTAAATATATATGATTTGGTTTGGTTGGGTTTCATGGCATATCAACCATTGTAGGGTATTTAATGCAAAACAGTTCTATTTCTAAGAATTCAATTCAGCATAAGTCATTTGTTTGCACACAGTTTAAAATGTCAAACAATTCTATTTGACCCATAGATATGCCCCTATCAGATGCTACCACCCGAGGCCAAAGTTGGGCCTGAGAGCGATGGCAATGAAGGTGTACTCTGTATTCCCCAGAGCTCTAGCATTACTGGAGCCTCATCATCAGATTGTTTAGTGTCATATGCAGGATACTCATTGGCAGGAGTTTACTCCTCTGCAGAGATGCAGTAGGTGTATTCTACAGCCCCAAATGACTGGCCTTTCAACCATTGTAGGTTATTTAAAGCCGAATCCTCTTTATACAAATATATAGGCATTGATTTGATTGGGTTTTATGGCATATCAATTATCGTAGGTTATTTAATGCCAAAATCTCTTTATACATATATGCTAAATATATATGATTTGGTAGCACATTTTGTAGATAACATGTTTAAATGAATCAGAGATCATTTTTTTTGCATACAGTTAAATAGTTTCAAGTATTTCAAACTAACATGAATAATTCTATTTATGATAAATCATTTGTTGCACAAAGTGAAATGGTTTCAAGTATTGCTATGTAATACAAATAATTCAATTTAAGCACACAGTTGAAGAGTTTCAAGTATTCTATTCAACACTACTCATTCATTCAGAATAAGTCAACAAAGTTAAATGGTTCCAGGTATTGCTATGTATCACTAACAATCCAATTAAACATCAGTCACTTGTTTACACACAGTTTAATGTTCAAACAGTACCATTCTTAACAATTCAATTCAGCATAAGTCATTTGTTTGCTCACAGTTTTAATGTCAAACAGTTCTATTTGACCCACAGATAGGACCCGATTAGATGCCACCACTCTAGGAAAGAGTGGATCTGGGAGAAATAGCAATGAAGGAGTACTCCACATTCCCCAGAGCTCCAGGACTGGAGTCTCACCATCAGATTGTTTAGTGTCATATCTACCAGGATGTGGGTCTTACCTATCTTCAGAGAAACAGTTGGTGTATTCTAGAACCCCAGCTGACTGAGCCGGAGGCACTTAGTATAATATGATCATAGGAAATGGAAACAGCGATCCAAGTTCAAATAGTGGATGAGGCTGTTTATTTTTTATTTTTGCATTAATGCCCTTGGAAAAGACACAAATTTATTTCTTCTCCTCTCAGCTATAGGTAAACAATAGGGCAGAGTGGATTCTTTAGTCTTGGTTAGGGCCACCAATCTTTGAAGGGTTGGGTAAATACATAGATAATGAGAGAAGAAAAGCATCTTTATCAGAATCATCACTTAGAAATTGATTGATTTTAACAATATGTCAATCAATGTAAGGTTATTTTATGCATTCTGTGTACATTTATATTTACACTTTTTGTGCAGTTGTTTCTGTGTTTTGCACACAGTTATATATCATAGGCACCTCTGGTTGTGTAATGGTTAGCAAGCTCGGCTAGCAAACCTACATGAGTAAGTTCGAGTCTCATTGGGTGCCCCTTTCATATGGCCTTGTGCCACATCAAAGCAAAAAGCTTAGTAAATTTCCACAGTTATATATCATAGGCACCTCTGGTTGTGTAATGGTTAGCAAGCTCGGCTAGCAAACCTACACGAGTGAGTTTGAGTCTCATTGGGTGCCCCTTTCATATGGCCTTGTGCCACATCAAAGCAAAAAGCTTAGTAAATTTCCACAGTTATATATCAAGTATTTCTATCTAATACGAATAAAGATATGGTTTCAAGTAATATTTTTTATTTGGTAATAGCCATTTGTTTGTATGCAGTTATAGAGTTTCAAGTAATTAATAATAATCTTTGATAAACAATTCTAGTTTCAAGTAAACATTCTTGATACAAAAATATTTCTATCTAATATAAATAATTTTCAAACATATCAATTTGATTCATAGATGGGACTACCACTCCAGGTCAGAGTGGACCTGGTAGTAATGACAATGAAGAAATGCTCCACATTTTATATCCAGAATACCTCTTTTTGGGGTGGTCTTACCCTTCTGTATACATTAAACCCTGCTAACAAGGCTTTGTTTAAGTCTGAAATAATTCAAATGTATTTGGTTGGATAATCAAAATGGAGGTTATAATACCCAGCCAAAGGGGCTCAGATTTCAAAGAGTTAATTATTGTAATTTTATTATTATACATTGTAGTTGAACTAGTGTAACATTCTAAGTGAATGGTACCAGGTTATGAATAGATCAGTTACCAAAAAAGTCAGCAAAACACATTGACAAAGTTAAACATCTCATCCACTAGGCTAGGTGTAACAAGATATGCTTAATCCAGTACTCTGGACTGAAAACAGCAGTTAACCAGTACTTGCCAAAGTCACCAGACTCAATGGGTCATTAAAGTAGTGGCAGGTGCTGATTGCACTATGCTGTCTACACAAGACAGAAGTGGAAGTTAAAATGTTCTGTGAATCCCAATAAAAGAAAAATAGTTTCTTGATTGACACTCTTTCGGTGGCTGGAGTGTGTGGAGACAAACATTCACATGGATAAAGAATGAAGAACAATTGAAAAATATGGGAAGAGCCAGTTCCTACTAGAAACTAATTTGCATATGTATCCATTATCAATTTCCATCTGCTTCAGAAACAGAGCAGAGAATAAAGCAACAGAGGCCCTAATACTTGAGGTGAGTTGCATTCTTGTGTTTCTCCTGTTTCATCTGATGATTAGTCATCACTGACATAGCAGTTGACACTAGTGTCCACATTTTGGTTGCTATAGTCACAATATTTCAGTCATTGCACCTTCCAAACTTCTTCAGGTTTGGGAATTTCAGATTTAACTTTTGATTCAATCTATAAAGGTAGATTGACTGTCCATGCTCAGAGGATATCTTGTATCAGTTAATTCTTTCTAGTTAATTTGCCCCCTGTTTCTGATTGTCTTTTTTAAAGTTGTTGTAACTAGGTGGGACTTCTTTTAATAACCTAACAGTATGTGTTCCCACCTTGACAACCATTGTTAATATGACAAAGACAAATTGAGTTTTCAAATGACTCAACACACTCACTTCCAGGACGAACATGAGAGAAAAAAAATGAAGGGTCATGAAAATATTTCCTAAGCAATCAGAAACTGTCATGCAACTTTCAAGCAAGTCAATTTCTGAGAAGCTCTAAACCTCTTTGACAATATAACAGAGAGTCCGATTTGACCCAGCAGTCAGAGAAAAGGATCCTGACAGTAGCAACTTCAAAGAGATGCCAAATGAAGCAGTAGCCACCCCAACAAAGACCTGAACATAACTACAGTATGTGATAATAACCAAATTACTTAATGTGATATAACTATGCTATATGATAATATTTAACTATCATATGCAATGCCAGCTAACTAGAATCTTTGTACATCAACCAAGAAAATCTTTTTTTTTTATTATGTCAAATACATTACATCTCCATTGTTGCAACTTCTCACTCTTTTACAGTTAACGCAAGTTATGGTACCCATGATAACATTTGTACAAAGCTTATCCTCACTTGCTGGTACAGTAGCTCCTGCAGCAAGTATATGACTTTCTTGTACCTGATCAGGCTACACCGTAAGATGGATACAAATAAATCCTTAAGTTAAGAATTTGAAATCATAATATGTTGAGATTTTTTAAAGTATTTACTCACCTGCCATCATGAGCAAAGAATGACTTGTGACAATCACCAAAATCTAAACCCCATAATTTGACATCTCGGTCAGCAGAACCTGTGACAATATATTCACTGTCTGATGATACATCAAAGCATAGCACTGGCATACTGTGTCCATACAGTGAGACAAAAAACTGAAAATAAATAAATAAAATTTACTTAAACATTATATAATTTCTCAGTGCCTTAACAGATACTGACATGGGTTATATAACTGTTGTGGGAGCCTTACCCATCTCACCATAATGGACTCTTCTCACCTTTATTAGTACGGAGAGATTTCACTGCCAGATGGGCAGATCAATATCAGTGTTATCCGAACAGTAGGAGACTTCTTACCTTTTCTATGTAACTCTATATTTCTTGTATAATATAATCTGTTATCTAATATCCGTGTTTGTGTTTTCATTAGTGACCCTTTCCGGGGCCACAACAATAACAAAAACAACTTTACAAATAATTGGGTATAGTTTATTATCATTATTTGTTTGTTATGCCTCCTAGAACATCTCTGCTTTTTGCTATCTTTTCACATCAACCTTAAAAAATATCTTTGTACAGAACATATACATTATTAATACAATATCTATATACAGATTAAATTCTGTTAAGTAATTGATCCAATAGTTCCTGAAAAATTCCCTCTTAAATTCTTTTTACCATTTTTATCTTTAATTTTTTTCTTTTACACTTTTGCTGTTTTTGATCTGATTAGGCAATTTGTTCCAAAAATATACTATATTAGTAAAAAAAAAAATTTTTAAATCCCATTGGTTAATAGTTTTTTAAATCTGTCTTGACTGTAAATTTCCAGTTCAAGGAAAAATACTGAAAAAATGTTTACCATGATTAGAAATTCCATTGATTATTTTGAAAGTTTCAATTAGACTGTTTCTCATTCTTCTTTGTCGTAAAGTAATGTCATATCAACTCTTTGTGGGTTATTTGTGTAAATAAGCGGAAGAACAGCGGAAGCAGGTGGGCATTAAACAATAATATAACCAGGTGCCCAGGGCTGTTCGAGTCAGTTGGAGAGAGGATGCCAGCGTGAGAACCAGTGATCCATGGTTGAGCAACCCAACCAAGATGAGAAAGAAGTGCTGCTATGGTCGAAGAAGAACTTCGGGTCAATATAGCAGTCTGTCTCCAACTCATCTCTCACACACAACCAACATCACCCTTTTGAGAATAAAGTGTGAGAGATATATTTTTATAAAGAAGTGTGTTTGTTCGTTTGTTCATTGAAGTTCGTATATTATGTTTGATTATGTACCGCATGTAAGTGTATATTTGTATATATATATATATACGTGCAGTTGTATGTGGCTATACAACACAGATAGTCTAAGGGAAGGAAAACTTTGAATTTGAACCTGCTAAACTCCACTTCTGCTTGTGTGTAGGGGTTGATAAACATATACAGAGGCTGGGGACCAAGGGATCATTCAGCACTTTCTTCATGGATAGAATTACCAGCAAAATAAATTCTGAATATATCCCTTCTGCTACCCAACCACCACCAGTAGTTGCCCTCATTGCTCATCAATTGGAATACAAAAGAAATAAGAAAAAATTTCTTATAGCCCTTACCTTCAAAGTGTCAGAATAAAACAATTTTACTGTATTGTCCATGAGAGCCACACATACCAATAGGTTGTTGGGACTGAAAAAAAAAAAAAAAAAAAAAAGAAGAGATTGAATCAATTAGTTTCTCAAGTTCTCAAGAGATTAATATTGCATTTTGGGAAAAATCCATTTAACAATTTGTTATAACTCAAAGATTAATAAAGAAATAGGTCATTATAAAACCAATGCTTTTATTTTTTATTGACCCTCCCCCCACAAAAAAAACAACAAAAAACTATGAATGAAAAGAATTCTAATAAGCCTGAAGTGATATCTTGGCTAGTAAAAAATGTTTCAGTGATCTGGTTGAATGAAAATCTTCACTGTCTGAAGAATTGGTTCTCAGTTATTCTACCTGAGCTTATTTTTAATCTATCCTATCATTCAAAAGAAAGTGATTGATTTTAATGGCATGACAACTCCTCTAGGGTTATCTTATGCCTGGAAGTTAAGGAATTGGGTTCATTGGATGTTTATATTTACATTTTTTGTGAAGTTTCTTTAGCTTTTTTGTGCATGGTTATCTGATATCAAGCATTCCTACCAAATACAAATAATTTGCAACCAGATTTACATACTTGACTCATAGATGGAACCCTAACAGTTACTAGCACTCCGGGTCAGAGTGGACATGAGAATAATGGCAATGAAAGGGTACTCCACACTGCCCAGATATCCAGAATTAGAGCCTCACCACCAGATACAGTTTGGGTTGGTTTCTTTGTTTAATGGCATATCAATCTTTGTGGGTTATAAATGCTAAACCTATCCTTGTAGATGAAAAGTAGTTACACTATTTAACCCATAGCTTGATGGGGGTGGGATATCAGGGTTCACACTTTTACCAAGGGTATTAGTCCAAAAGTGAATGTAATTGCACAACTAGAGTTTGAGCTCACTTACTTTCAGGCTTCAGTCCAACACTTTAGCCATTATGCCATGAGAACTCTGGTATGTGTGTATAGGAGATATGTATGAATATGTGTGTGTGGGAGTATGTGTGTATTGCAGATATGTATGAATATGTGTGCGTAGGAGGGGGGTATGTGTGTATAGCAGATATGTGTGGGTAAATGTGTATAGCAGAAATGTATGAGTATGCGTGTGTGTGGGAGTATGTATGTATAACAGATATGTATTAATGTGTGTGTGGGTATGTGTGTATAGCAGATATGTATTAATGGGTATGTGTGTATTGCAGATATGTATGAATATGTGTGTATAGCAAAAATGTATGAATATGTGTGTGTGTGTGTGGGGGGGTACGGGTGTATAGCAAAAATATATGAATATGTGTGTGTGTGGGGGTATGTGTGTATAGCAGATATGTGTGGGTATGTCCGTGTGTGTGTGTGGGGGGTGAGTGTATGTGTACAAGTGTTACGTTTGGTTTTATAGCATTTCAACCATTGAAGGTTATTTAATGCCAATTCCTCTTTATACATATATATTAAATGTATCTGATGTGTAAGTACATTTTGTTGATAATGCTTTTACATGAGCCTAAGCTCATTCTTTTGCACACAGTTAAATGGTTCCAAGTATTGCTATGTATCACTAACAATTCAATTAAATATCAGTCATATGTTTACACATAGTTAAATGATCTAACAATTCAATTTAACATACATCATTTGTTTGCACTCAGTTTAAATGTCAAACAGTTCTATTTGACCCATAGATAGGATCCTATCAGTTGCTACCACTTCAGGGTTAGAGTGGACCTGAGAGCGATGTCAATGAAGGAGTACTCCACATTCCCCAAAGCTCCAGCATTACTGGAGCCTCACCATCAAATTGTTTAGTGTCATATGAAGGACACTCATGGTGGGGTGGGGGTGGGGTCTTACCCCTCTGCAGAGATGCAGTCAGTGTATTCTATAACCCCAACCAACTGGGCTACTGTACGGGTGTGTATGAGCATTGGCATAGTGTAGATGTATGAAAATGGCTGTGTGAGTATGAGAGTGTGTATAGTAATGTCAAAAGGAGAGCTAATTGAGTTGGCTGATTTTAATAGCTGATTAAATACAGAAAGATTTCTTGAAGAGGATGAAAGGGTTTGTTTTTTTTAATATCCATTATAAACAGAGGACTTCAGCACTAGTATGGTAAGAGTTAATTAGACAGGGGTATATTACTTTTTTTTAGAACTCTAGTTTTGAGAGGTCCCCCACAAGAGGTGTGGTAGGTTTTTTCCTGGAAGTAAGGGCTCCATATATTCAAAGAAAGAAGGATAGATGAGTTGTAGCCCAAGGCAGTGGTAGGTTATCATGTTGGGCTGGACCCTCCAGTGAGAGATCAGTGTCCAAATCTAATTGTAAAGTGTCACAAATGTCTCCAGGCCAAGATGAACCAGAAAGATTGTCTTCAATAAAAATGGCCATATAGGGGTACATTCTCAGAATTCATTTTTTCTTCTTTGTGGAGCTGATTTGTAGCTTATACAGTTTTGACCAAAACCTGTGATCAACTGATCTTGTCTTAACAGAATCTTTATTTTGGGTTTGAAGTGTTTAGCAGGTAAAATTATACAGGTGGTGATGAAAGATTGCCACAAGGTATTAAACAAATTTTTTTGTCTCTAAAAAAAATTAAAGATGCAAAATGGGGTTCTATGCAAAGATATAAGAGTAACACCATGTAAAAAAAAAAAATTAAAAAAATAAACAACCATTTTCTATTTTTGTTTTGCACTCTAAGGAGAGAACAGAACAAAAGGTGCATACTACATTTGAAGAAACTCAAAGAATGTACTGGTTAAAATACGTGAACAATAAAAACAAGACTTTGTTTAAATTTTTTTTGAATGATAGATAATCATTCTCAAAACTTTAGAAAAGACTGTCTTTTCAATGCTTTTTATAAAAGATGATTTAGCTAAAATTTCATAAATACTACAAGAATAATTTTTGCTACATTATGTCCATCATACTATGTCTAATATTATTCTTTTGGTTTTGAAGAATTTTACGTAAACAATTTTGCGTTTAATGAACCAAAGATAGCTTACCTATAAATAACAGCTAAGATACCTTCATCCATTTGCAATGTCCTTTGATGTTGTAAAGTCAGTCGTTTACTGAAATAAAATAAAGAATATAAAAAAAAAAAAAAAAAAAGAAATATATATTAAACTTTCTTGAGAATAAGAGGAGTTAGTGTTTTTTCATGTCTCTAGTGAAAGAATCTTGTTTCTAAGAGATTAAACAAAAGGTGAAAAGAATCAAATGGATGAACAAACAAGGGTTTTTTTTTTTTAGATACATAGAATTTTATTTGTTTATCATTTTATTGTCAGTAGACAATTATTTGGAGAGATAAGATACATTACTCAAAAAAAAAAAAAAAAAATTGTTTTATATTTTATTTTTTTCAACAGTGAAATGAAATTGTAAGAACAATTCACTAAAGCTTATGAAAATAATCAGGAGTCTTTAGTCTTATACAAAAGCTTCCTATATACTAGGTTCGGCTGAGTTGGGTTTTATGGCATATCAACCATTGTTGGTTATTTATGCCAAATCCTGTTTTTACATACATATTAAATATAATTTGTAAACACATTTTGGAGATACACACAGTTAAATAATCAAACAGTTCTATTTCTAATAGATCAATTTAGCATAAGTCAAAGTTAACTGGTTCCAAATATTGCTATCTCTCATTAACAATTCAATTAAACAGTCATTCATTTACACACAGTGAAATTATTAAACAGTTCTATTTCAAACAATTCAATTTAGCATGAATTATTTGTTTGCACAAATATAGTAGGGTGAGTCAGAAATTTTGCAATAATTTAGAAACACGAGGTAAAATTTAGCAGCTCTGGTTTGGTTTGGTTTGTTTGGTTTTATGGCATATCAACCTTTGTAGGTTATTTAACGCCAAATCCATTTTTATGTAAATAATCTGTTCTATTGAAAACAGTTCAGTTTAGCATAAGTACACAGTTTAATTGTCAAAAACATTTCCATTTCAAACTATTCAAGCAGTTATATGTAATAATTCAGTTAAGTGTAAATACAGTTTTAATGTCGAAAAACAGTTCTATTTGAAATAATTCAGTTAAGCGCAAGCACGCAGTTTAAGTGTAAGTACGGTTTGTCAAAAACGTTTCTATTTTAAGCTATTCAGTTTACTCAATTTAGTTTAGCATAAGTATGCTGTTAGTTCTATTTAACCCATAGATAGGGCCCTATCAGATGCTACCACTCCGGGCCAGAGTGGACCTGGGAGCGATGGCAATGAAGGGGTACTCCGCATTCCCCAAAGCTCCAGCACCGCTGGAACCTCACCATCAGATTGTTTAGTGTCATATCCAGGACACTCGTTGGGGAGGGGGGTCTTACTCCTCTGCAGAGGTGCAGTCAGTGTATTCTACAGCCCCAGCTGACTGGGCAATAGCAACTCTGGATGCTTGTGCTGCGGTCATGAAGGTGATAAAGCACACTGGATTTTGAGAAGCCAAGCTCGCTTGATACTCTCCTAGTGCTACTCACAAAACTTGCCTCTATGGCTTAAAGGATGGCTTTGGAATTCACAGGTTAAGGCTTACCTGACCTTGCTTGACCATCAAAACTCTTGAAATCTAAGCAAAATATTTTGAACCATTGGATTACTGTAATCAACTGCACCTTCACCATTTGTACAACAAATAGTTTTTGGTTACTTTTGCAGTGTTATGGCCCAATTCAGATAATGGCCACCTGCCCCCCGTCACGAAAACTATACAAGTTAGACGAACCAGACATGCAGGACACTGCTGGAGAAGCAGAGACGAACTCATCAGTGATGTACTTCTATGGACCCCCCCGCATATGGCCAAGCAAAAAAGCAGGACAACCAGCTCGAACATACATACAGCAGCTATGTGAGGATATGGGATGTAGCCCTGAAGACCTGCCAGAAGCGATGAATGATAGGGAGAAGTGGCGAGAGAGGGTCAGGGATATCTGTGCTAGCGGCACGACATGATGATGATGATGATGACATACCTCTGTGTGGTTTTCAAATTCCACAGGCTGAAGCAATGAACAATGTGTTAGCACACCAACTACCATGATACTACCAACCACAGTGGGTACATTCCACAGCCTGTACTTCTATGTGCACTGCTAACTAGCACATACCAAAATATTTTAAAATTTTTGACTGACCCTAGTATTTTAGAATATATTTATTTATCTACCCCTCGGCACAAGCAAGATGAGACACAAGGCCAATTTTTTAAGCAGAGTTTAACAGGTTCAAATTCAAAATTTTCCTTCTTTTACACCAGCTACTATAACAAGGTTAAAAGGTCCCAGTTTGTCCAACTATTTGCTCATAACAGGAGGGAGAATAGTTGGATTTATACCTTTCCTAAGGGTATTAGCGCTATATGAAATGCAAACAGCTTTGTCCAGGTTTGTATTCAGGTTGCCAAGTCCATTTCCAACAATAACTATTACACCACATATAATGTAGTGTTTTCTTTTTCTGAAAGGATACTTATATTTTTTCTTCATCAAATAGGTTTCTTAAATTCTTTCAAAATTGCTACAGTAAAGTTTATATTCTTTTAAATAAGAAAAATTTCAGAATATTTTTCTTGAAATAAAGTAAATTACCAATTAGTATTCTAATTCTTTTTTTTTTATTATTATTGCTTATTTGTATGTCACTTCTGAATTTCTTTAAGGATTAAACTTTAATTTATGAAATTTAGAACTGATATTTTGGCTCAACAGTTTGAGTAGCAGTAAAATCTATTCGGTCTGTTCTCTTTAAATACCAAACAATTATTCTCTAGGCAGGAGATAGCTGGTTACAGACCCACTAGATTAAAAGATGATTCCTAAAATATATTTACATTGATACTACATGAATTGATGCCAATTTATTCTCAAAATGGCCCAAAAGAATTAGAATAGCATGTTTTAGGGGATACCAATGTATATAGTTACAATGTAACATTTAAGTTAATTTGAGGGCACAAACGGAATGATTATTTCAATATCATTCGGATACCATGTAAAAGTAAAGTTGGCAACTGTTGTTGAGGGTGACCTGAAGGCTCCCTTTTCAATAGCTACTACACCAAGGTGTAGGAGAGGGCACTACTCCCTTCCTTGGATTGCTCCACTTTACCCTTGATATGTACCTTATATTGCTGAGTGTTAAGCAAAGAGGTATCAAGTACCATTTTTAAAGTCTTTGGTATGACGCGAACTGGGATTGAACCCTGGTCTCCTGGATCATTGGTGAACACTACCCACTAGGCCAATGAGATTAACTTTTACCAAAATAGTTATTTCATTTAAAAAAAGCTTCATTACAATATTGGTGATACTACAAATATATACCCCACACTATTAAATTGCAAATCACTAGGATTTTTTGTGCATTTGTAATGGTCTCTTGAAGTCAGTGTTTCATCACATTTAAAAATAAAATAGCCCTTTCCTAGAAAAAAACAACAACAACCAAGTGAGTCATTATTTCCAAAAATAACTTCCATATTTCGTCATCAAAACCTAGTGGGTCTGTAACCAGCTATCTCCTGCCTAGAGAATAATTGTCTGGTATTTAAAGAAAACCGACCAAATAAATTTCACTGCTACTCAAACTGTTGAGCCTAAATATCAGTTCTGAATTTCATAAATTAAAGTTTAATCCTTAAAGAAATTCAGAAGTGACATACAAATAAGCAATAATAATAAGAAAGAATACTAATAATATTTATGTACATTTTACAAATAAAATCAAGGACACACGAAAGCAGATATGTAAATTATTGATTATTACCAAAAATATATAAATAGATAAAAAGACAATGTCTATTCAACCTCCTCTCATTTGTTTTCTGTTAGCATATTTTATTTATAATTCAGCATTAACCTTTTATCACAGTTACCTTGAAGACTTCTCTACAACCATATTAAACTACATTTTGTTACAGTAACTAGTTATGCTTTTTTGGGACACACTCCATTCTTAAAACATTCTTTAAATTAGCTCATTTTAAGAGTATCCTGATTTATAGCCACAATGCCTTATTTCAGCTAATTTGAGAGTACAAACACACAAACAGAATGTAAATTTTAGTACTAGACTAGATAACCTATGAACAATAAGTTGGCTATGAGGATACAGATAGTTCTATTTAGAAAACAGTGAAGGATTCAAATTAACATTTCATAAATAACAGTTGTCCATGATAATGTTGATGCTTATATTTAAGAAGGAGTGAAGGATTCTAATTAATGTTTCATGGTTATCCCTGCTTTATCAAGAATTTAGATGATTAAAGAGTGAGATTCAGCATAAATTGAAACCCACCCCACCAAATTATAATTCAGCATCAAAATGGACTGGAAATTACTTTATTCTCTAAGAGCATTTTAAGTCTTATGATTAAACCGGTCCATTGGGCTAGTGGGTAGAGTGTTTGCCAATGACCCCCAAGACAGGGGTTCAATCCCAGGTCGAGTCATACCAAAAACTCAAAAAGGTACTTGATACTTCCTTGCTTAACACTCAGCAATATAAGGTAGGGATTAAAGGTAAAATGGAGCAATCCAAAGAAGAGAATCTTGCCTTCCCCTTTACTTTGGAGTAGTAGCTAATGAACAGGGAGCATTTGGGTTGCCCTCAACGATGGTCACCAACTTTACTTATGATTGGGTTATTAAATACAAACATGAGAATTTTACTTATATATATATATATATATATATATATATATATATATATATATATTATATATATATATATATATATATATATATATATATATATAGCCTCCAGTAACATTTTGGAAAATAATTAGGTGTATATGTTAATGACTGCCTTTATTGAAGAGAGCATTTATTGGCAATGACCACCTTTTAAGGATTAATTACAGTGTAACCCAGATATAAGAGAGATGTTCTCTGGTCCCAAATTAGAGCCTGTGTTACCTACATAAATAGACCAAACCCGGGTATAAGAGACTTCCCAGGTCCTGACAACTCTCATATATCCGGGTAACACTGTATAGTCCTTAAAAAGTGGTCATTACTAATAAATGAAAAATACTTTGAGAGAAAACAATTTCTTTTATTTGTTTATTTTACAAGAGAAAGATCAATTAGAAAACTTGATGAAATTGTCACCTTATAATATTTTGACTAAATCATTTATTTACCTTGATATCTTGTTCTCATTTTCTGTCACTAACCATTCAAAACTCCAAAATTTGAGACACTTGTCTCCGCTACCAGAACAAATGCCATTCTGAAAAAAATAAAGAATGAAGTCAGTTTAACAATATAAGAAAAATATGTCCTCTTTATGTTGGTTGGTTTTATGGCATATCAAACCTTGTTGGGTTATTTATACCATGTCAATTTAACAATTATAGTATCCATTTATATATGGTATAAAAATATATCTTTACAACCATTTTAAACAGTTAAATAATTCATACTTGGTTACAATATCAATGCAGATAAAAGTCAGATCATTATAATAGATATCACCAAATTAACAACAATACATTATAAAGTATATCAAATTTTACCATTCAAAAACAAAATAGTTACATCATTGATTTCTGAAAGAATTTGCATAAGGGTTAAAAGGAAAAAAATATACAAATTTATGCAAAAAAAAAAAAAAAAAATGGGAAAATAAAAAGAGGATTAAATAAAAAAATAAAAAAATCTAATAAAATTTTATGAAATCATGGAATGCATTAAGACAAAGAAAGAATATTTCCAATTTTTTTTTTTTTTTTTTTTTTTTTTTTTGAGATAAATATTGATATTTATAGTAATTTAGTTTTTCAATTTATATCAAAGAAATAAGGCAATAGAAAAAACAACACTGGATTGATATCTTCAGAACACCAAAGTTATTTCTAAATGAACAGGGTTGACAATAATGTTGTAATACAATTTAGATTGTTTATGATAAATATAAAATTAAACAGATTTTTACTTGTCTTCACAATTCTACTGCAAACTTGAGCAGCAAAAGAATTATTCCTGTATCACAGTTAATGAGTGGGTGGGTTGGTTGGTTTTACAGCATGTCAAACCTTGTTGGGTTATTTTATGAAGAAGTCAGTTAAACAATTATAATCTCCAATTATATACAGTACAAAAATGCATATTTACAATCACTTTAAACAGTTAAATACTCCATACTTAATCGAGGTACATGGCATAACAATTATTTTTTGAGGAAATGGATATGGTGACCTGAGTTCAAATCCTGGACATGGTTGTGTATTTTTCACTTTGTACTAATGCCCTAGGGAAAGGTACAAATCCATCTCTTCTAAAGTATGGGTAAATGATAAGGCAACACTGGGCTCTTTAGCCTTGGCAAGGCAAATGGTCAAAGAGAAAGAAAACTTTAAATTCAAACCAGCTGTACTCTACTTAGAAATTGATCTAGAGTTGCATCCTGGCTGTGGTGGAGGGGTCGGGTAAATACAACCACTTCATACTTAGATGCAGTATGAATGTTTTAAGAGCCAATCATATTGGTCAAAATCATTTTAAACATCATCTCAAACAGCTCTATATGACTTATAGATGGTACCACTCCAGAATAAAGTTTGAGTTTGAGTTTTGTTTAACGGCATATCTACCCCTGTGGGTCATTTAATGCCAAAAAGGTTATTTTGAATTTCAGTCATTAAAGTAGTGGTTCTATAGAGATGTTTGGTTATATCTTGCTGAAAAAGTTGCTTTTTTTTTTAGAAAATTGAAAATGTTTTCAGGGTTTGTATTCTTAAAGATGTCCCTCAGGTTTCTTGCTTGCTTAGTACGGATATGTTTAAGTTTGTTACAATTTAGAAGGATATGTTTGGTTGTGAGTTGTACTTTGCATGATGGGCACACTGGGGCACCCTCCCCTTTTAACAGGTGTGAATGAGTAATGTGGGTGTGCCCAATACGCAATCTGGTAAGTATTACTTCTTCTCTTCTGTACCCTGTTGGCCACTCTCCGATAGCTTCTTGTATTTCATGGAGTTTGTTTTGGGTCTGATTGTCCCATGATTTCTGCCATTTGTCTGATATAAATTTCTTTATGGTTGGTTTTAGATCTGTATATGGGATTTTTGATTTGCACATATCAATTTGAAGAGCTTTTTTTGCAGCTTTGTCTGCTTTTTCATTTCCTTGGATGCCAATGTGACTTGGTATCCAGGTGAACATGATGTTATTATTTTTAGAGAGGGTGTGTAGTTTGTTTAGGAGCTTTGTAATCAAGGGGGATGATGTATCTCTGTTCTGTAGTGCTAGTAGGACTGATTTGGAGTCTGTGTATATGATAAATTTGGAAGTTTTATGATTTGCTATGATATTCATAGCTAGATCAATGGCTGTGGTTTCTGCACTGTAAATTGAAGCTTCATTAGGTAGGCGTTTTAGGGTTTCTTTTTTTTGAGAAATAGCAGCACAACCTACTTTTTTTCCTTGTTTGGATCCGTCTGTATAGATGTGATAGTGATCTGGGAACTTATTTTGTATTTTTATGAGTTTCTCTTGATAAGTGATGGGGTGTGTTTTTGTTTTGGGTAACTTAACCAGTTCTAAGTTTATAGTTGGTTGCCTTATGGTCCATGGTGCCGTTTTGGAGAGTATGGTATGGTGTACTATTTTAGTGTTGATTTTGATTTCGTTGAGGAGGTCACTTATTCTTAAGCTAAAAGGTCTGATTTTTTTTGGGTTATTTTGATACAGGTTTTCATATTTTTGTTTTGTCGGTGTAATCATAAGCAGGATTTTGTGGACAGGAGATGAGTTTGATGTAGTACTGTAGTGCTAATTTTTGTCTTCTTAAATAGAGAGGGGGTTCGTTTGCTTCTATGTATAGACTTTCCTTTGGGGAAGTATTAAAGGCCCCTAAAGTGAGGCGAAGTCCTTGGTGGTGTATTGTTTCCAGTCGTTGTAAGTAGGATTTTCTGGCTGCTCCGTATATGAAGCAGCCATAGTCAAGTTTTGATCTTATTAGAGATCTATATAGCTTGATAAGGGTCTTTCTATCAGTACCCCAGTCTGTGTGGGCTATGGCTCTCAATAGTTATATATGTTTAGGAGATATTTCTGGGAAATTGAAGGTAATTCATGTGTAGTGGATTTCATCTGGACCAGCAGCTGAGTTATTGGATTTGGATAATGAATTTTGGAGTTCATCTCGGGTGAAAAGTTGGTTGTAGCATTTAGTATTGTCAGAGGTGAACTTTATTTTGTTCTTTTCTTCTTTGATTCTGATGGAGTTGAATTTGTTGGAATATTTTTTGGTAGATGATGCTTGGGCAAAGTTTTCTGCCATCAGATTAGCTATTTGTTTTTCACTCAAAGCTTTAGTGCTTCCTAGGGAGAGATGATTTATAGGAGTGTGGACAGTTTTATTTGATATTTTCTTTATAAAGTTCCAAATTGTTTTGGGATTAGTATTTGAGTTTATTTTTGCAGTGAAGTTTCTCCAGGAGGACCTTTTAGCTTCTTTAATTGTGCGTCTAGTCTTAGCTCTTTGTTGTCGAGATTTTCTGATGAAGGGTTGGTTTTAAATTTCATGAGGATTCTTTGGCGTTCTCTGATCATAGTTTTGCACTCCTCCGTAAACCAGGGATTGTTATGTTTTGGGGATGTTGTAGTTTTAGGTATGGTTTTGTTTGCTATATTAATTAGGGTGTTTGTGAAATGTATTATAGGTTCTTCTTGGTTTGTATTTGTTTCTGGGATTAGGGTGTCACGGCATAGTTTTTTGTAGGCTTGCCAGTTTGCTTTTTTGAAGTTCCATCATGGGGTTTTTGAGACTGTTTGAGGGTCTGATTTTCCTGGTTTAGTATTTTCTATTATGATTGGAAAGTGGTCACTGCCGCAGGAATCTTCATGTACCCTCCAGTTATATTCTATAAAGGTGGCTGGATTGCTGAGTGTTAGATCTATAGCAGAGAATATACCTGAGGATGAGCTTAGGTGGGTTTGAGCTTTCCGATTGTGGAGACATAGGTTGTTGTTATCAATGATTTTTTCAAGGGTCTGACCTCTTTTGTTCGTTGTCCTGCTTCCCCACAAAATGTTGTGGCTATTGAAATCTCCCATCAATAGATATGGTTTAGGGAGTTGATTTGTTAAGTTATTTAGCTGTTCTTCGTTTATAGGGTCTTGAGGTGGAATGTATATAGAGCAGATGGCAGTGGTTTTGTGTAAAGTTGCTGAAATTGCTACTGCTTGTAGGGGGGTGCTGATGTTGATTTTGCTTTGGGGGATGTTTTTCCTTATTAGGATTGATACACCACCCGAAGCTCTTAGTCCCGTGTCATGTATGTAGTCGTATTGCTCATAATTTTTCATGTTTGTTTTATCATTGCTTTTTTTGAATGTTTCTTGGAGACATATAATGGTAGGATTTTGTTCAGTTATTAACAGCTGGAGTTCATTGTAATTTGCCTTGTAGCCATGACAGTTCCATTGGATTATCTTGTGGGTATTTTGGTATTTGGCCATAACTATTTATGCAGTGTGTGTCTTGGGTTTGGGGTGTATTATTTAATTTTCGTATTTTCAATTTTAGGTGTCGAGTCCATTTCGGTTTCCATACTTTCTATGTTTCTGGATTTATTTTTGGTTTTTGTAGGGGTGTGTTGAGTAGGTTTTTGTTTTTCTTCTTTTTCTCTGGTTCTTGAGGTTGATTGGTTTCTGTTTTTGATCGTTAGCGTTTCATTTTTTCGGCTAGAGGTTGAAGGGATGTTTTTTGATTTGTCAGTTGGAGTTAGTTGTACATTGGGTATAATAGTTTTAAGGGTTTTGATTAGTTCATGTAGGTCATTTATTAAATTTGTTAATTCTTCTTCTATTTTTATTTGTGTTTTTGCTTCGTTTTCTACTTGGTTTGAGGGAGTCCTGATTACCTGAGAGAAAGTTAATTTGTTAAAGGGATTTTCTATGAGTCTTCTTGCTTCAGGGAAGGTAATGTTTTTGGTGATTTTCATTTTGATAATTTCCTTTTCCCTTTCCCAGATTTTGCAGTACTTTGAGTCCGCTCTATGATTCCCTTTGCAATTGTTACAGTTTAGGCTGTTTTTGCAGGATTCCTCTATGTGGTTTGGTTCCTGCTCTCCACATTTAACACACACTTGTTTTCTTGTGCAGTGCTGCTTCAAGTGTCCATATTTCTGGCAGTTATGACATCTTCTGGGATTTGGGATATATGTCTCAACTTTAACCACTGTATAGCCTATTTTTATTTCTAAAGGGGTTTTTGGGTTATTGAAGGTTAGAATGTAGGTATTGGTTTCAATTATTTCATTTTGCTTTTTGATTGTTATCCTTTTGACGTCTATTACATTTTGTTTTTTTAGTTCATTTTTAATTTCCATTATTGAGCATAATGATAGCTCTCCATTTCTTATCACCCCTTTAGAGGTGTTTAATCTCTCATGGGGGTAAGCTTTTATGTCTATGCTGTGGATTTTTTTTTGCTTTAATATTATTTCAGCTTGTTTTTTTTTCTGTCACCTCTATAAGGATGGTTCCATTTTTCAAGTTTTTTACAGTTTTGAGTGATATTAGAGCTGAAATACTTTTTTCTATGATGAAGGGGGATATTTTTGTTAGCGGTAGTTTTTCTTTTGATTCTAGAATGATGAACCTTGGATATGGCTCATCATTGTCTGAATCACATTCAATATGGGGTCTTTTTGCTTGGGTTTTTGTTTTAACAGAAGCCATAAAAGTGTTGGATGAGTTTCATTGAACATGCTCCCTACCCACCTTGGAGCCCCATATGGGGATGTGCCTAGGGGGAAACCCATTTGCCTAGCAACACCAGGGCTACATGTTCAGTATACTCATGCTGGTGATAGATGAATTAATTTTTTGTCCCTGGGTTTTCGTTCCCAAGATAACTACTTCCCCAGGGACAGAAAGGACTACGAGTCTTTCCACAGCATGATTGACCCTACAGCCATCATCCTCATTTAGATTTAAAAAAAAAAAAAAAAAAAAATAAAAAAAATATCTAAGAGAGTACTGTCATGACCAGCCGATTGATCGGATCGGGCCTCTCCGACCGCCCGTCTAGCCCAGTAAGGGCCAAAGTGGTGTGTTGCAAGAGACTTGACCACTCGATTTTCAGGCCAAGTACTGCTCAACCACCAGGATCCCGTCCTTAAGCATCACGGGTCGCCACCCACGGCCAACAGGTAGCCTCGTTGGGGGGGGGGTTACCCCTCTGCAGAGGTGCAGTCAGCGTATTCTACAGCCCCAGCTGACAGGGCGTCAGAATAAAGTGAACCTGGGAGTAATGGTAATGAAGAGGTGATTCCAAACACCCCAGGGCTCCAGAACTGGAGCTTCACCATCAGATGCAATTTAATGTCATACTAAGGACAACTATTTCTTATTTTTAATGAGGTGAGGTGGAGGTCTTACACTTTTGGAGAAGATGCAGTTTAGTGTATCCAACAAGGCCTTACTGACAAAGAAGTTTTTTTTATGAATTCTAGTATGATTGAATTTATTTATTGATTTGAAATGTGTATTTTTGGTCAATACTTGAATTTTTTTAAATTATAGATTTAGAGCAGAGCTTTTTAAACTGTGTTGATAATTCTTATATACTCAAAATTTCTTTTAATAACAAGTAAAAATTTTATCGACTTATTTCTTTTTATAATCTGGAATTACTCGTCTGGTAAGCTAACAAAAAGTACCATATTTACTGTTATAAATGAATGATAATGGTATTTGCAGGCTTAGCACCCACTGTAAATTATCTAAGCTTCATAGCCCTTGATCTTTGGTGGCCCAGTCAGCTGGGGCTGCAGAATACACTGACTGCATCTCTGCCATCAAACCAAACGATTAATAGTAAATAAAATTATTCGTATTGATAGAAATAGTTGAAACCATTTAACTATGTGAAAAAAATGAGCTCATTTAAAAATGTTATTAACAGAATGTGTTGTTTACAAATTATATCTAATATATATTACATACACACACGTATAAACAAGATTTGGCATGAAATAACCCTACCATAGTTGATACGCTATAAAAACCAAACAACTGTGATCTTTGGTAGATGGTATCATAATTATAATACCAGTGCATTGAACACACAATAATTTTTTTACATATTCAAACATTTTTTTTTACTTATTCAAACATGTCTTATATGTCTAAAAATATGATAAGTAATGGGAAGAAAAAAATTTCATTTTTAAATAGTGTCACAAAAGCAAAAAATTTGGAAATCTCTAATTTTGAGGAACAAAAATGGAAATTTTTATTTTTTCTTATAAAAAAAAAAAAAAATAAAAAAAAAGGTAAAAACTGAAGAATACAAGAAATCAGTGATTAAATAATGGCTAACATGAAGATAACAAAATCAATGGGGTAAAAAAAATAAATAAATAAAATAAAATAAATAAAAATAATGACTGAATATTTGTTCTTTTATTGTCATGTTTTCTTAGCAGGTGTGTTATGAGAAAAGGTGAAAAATAGAAAAGGAGTTTCATTTTCGAATTTACCTTGTCAGGTGACATATAAATTCCCCAAACTGGTTGATCATGGGCATCAAAAGTCTCAAGCAGGGTTGCAGTTGCAATTTCAAACAACTGAAGTTTCCCAGTCTGATAAGAAACAAGGAAATCATTTCACATTAAATGAAAATCAATGAAAATGAATTATATATACAACAAAACTTATGTTTTTCAGAGATAATGGTAAAATGCATTATCTGCTCCCCCCCCCCCATCTTTGATTTTGTATCAAGTTGTTCAATTCCACATTTTAAGTGATATATTTAGCATTTAAAAATAACCAAACAAAATAACATTTTTAGTTGATATTTTAATGTAATATTTTTATTTCTTGGCTAAGTAAAAAAGTTTCATACCATTAATTTTCACAACCTTATTTTTAAGTAAATTTTGGAGACCTATTATGATTTTCATAATTTATATTTGTACATTCATTAGAAATGATGAATTATTTTTTATGTATGGATTGGCACTTCTGCTTGTCTATAGCTTTTGTGATAATGGCATCAGTTCGGTTAGTAAGCCAAGAATTCAGGGGCATTGGTTGATTAAAATCCTTTCAAATCACTCAAGAGAAAATAAGGTTGAAGAAATTGAAAACAAGAGAAAGAATGTGGAGATAAGGGAATTGACTGAAGTATAAAAAGATTAAGTAGTGTAGTCTACCGAGTTATTACTTGCAAAAGAATCCTGGGTATATTTAAATTTTTAAAATTCTTTATGATAAAAATGGAAATCTTCATTACTTTGTAGTAAAACCAAATTTTGTAACTATATACGAGGGTCATTCAATAAATAAGGTGACTTTTGGAACTTGCATTTCATCCAGGATGAACAAAAAAAAAAATACTTCATTTTTCAATATAAACTCCATTCTTTAAAACACATTTTTACCATTGAAAAACAAACTTTAGTATTTTTCAGCATAAAAATCTTTACTTCATCATTGCTTGAAAACTTTGTTCTATACAGAAATTCTTTGAAGGATCAAACAAACAGAGATCAGAGAAGACTGTAAAGAGGGTGTGACAGCTGTTCCCAAACAAATTGACAAATGGTTTCCAATGTTCTTACTTTAGTTTACTGAACTTAGAGTGGCAGGGGGTTATCTGAAAAAATACTGGTATGAGTTCTGTAATTTTTGGAAATTTGTATAAGGGTTCTGTGGCAAAATAAGTTTGGAAACCATAAACACAAAAGAATTAAGATATAGCATTAAAAAAGAATGTCTTACCTTTGTTCCAATGATACAAAGTCGATCTCCAGGAAGGAAAAGAGAGCAGAGAGCGTAGTCACATTCAATTGTTGAGATGCATTGTAAATAAGTTCTGCACAAAACAAATAGGAGAAAATTAATATATAAATTTTTTTGGCATATACTCAATAAATTAAATAACCAACAATGCTTCACATCAAGTTTTTAAAGTTTGAATTCTTATTGATTATTTCAGCCAGGTGATGAGTTTATTTTAGATATTTCTCATTTAAAGCCCAACTTTGCAGTCATCAAGCTCAATAAAATGTCACATCCTATTCATAGAATTTATATCCTAATTAATTGCAAGTAAATAAGACAAAGTACTTTATAATTAGCATCCTTTTTGAGAAAGTAAAATGAGCATGATTTAGAACTCTTTCCATATTTTTTTAGCATCAGATGACTTAAAAGTTCATTTAAAAAAAACAAAAAAAACAAACAAAAAACATGCACACATGCACACAAAAAATAAGACTTAAATAATAGCAAATGTTTTTACCGGTTCCAAATTTTTACACAGTCAGCACTAGCTGTGAGAATAGCTGTGTTGTCTGAACTGAAACAGATGGTACGGATATCTGTGCGATGCCCAAATGTATGGAGAAGTTCTCGCTCGGGTGTCTCTTGCCATGGAGAACTCATATCTGCATGGTACCAGGACAAAGTATTGTTGGAAGAAAGGCAAACAATCTACAAGTGAGGAAAAAATATTTAAAAAAAATGTATTATGAAGAACAAAGAAGCATGAAATAGTTTGATATTTCAAGAATAAAGGTAAACTTGAAGAGAAGGGACATTCAAGATATTGTCTATAATTTTAAGAAGAATGAAGTCATTAAAATACTAAAAATTATTGTCAGAATTTCTGAGATAAGGAATTACTATTTTTAGATATCAACATACTTGGACTAGTGTCTTTAGTTTGGTTGTTAAAAGTCAATGTTTTCACTTGAATTATAACAACTACCACCAACATCAAAACAAGGATACTATTTCAAGTACACAATAGCCCAGTCAGCTGGGACTGTAGAATACATCAACTGCAACTCTGCAGAGGGGTAAGACCCCCCCTTCAATGAGTGTCCTGCATATGACACTAAATCTGATGGTGAGACTGCAGTAATAGTGTAACTTTGGGAAATGCGGAGTACCCTTTCACTGACATCACTCCCAGGTCCACTCTAGCCCAGAGTGGTAGCACCTGATAGGGTTCTATCTATGGGTCAAATAGAACTGTTTGACTTTCAAACTGAGTGCAAACAAATACTTATGAATTGTTAGAAATAAAACTGTTCGATCATTTAACTAGGTGTAAACAAATGACTGATATTTAATTGAATTGTTAGTGATACATAGCAATACTTGGAACCATTTAATTTTGTTGTCTTATGCTAATTTAAGTCATCAGAAACAGAACTGTTTGATCATTTAACTGTGTATATCTATAGAATGTGTTTACAGATCATGTATTTAATATATATGTAAAAACAGGATTTCATATAAAATAACCAACAATGGTTGATATGCCATAAAACCAAATCAAATACACAAGTATGAAAAAATTCTTCATCTCAGAAATTTAAAAAACAAAAAAAAAACCCCCAACAAAAACAAAAACAAAAAACCCCCAGAGAACTATGTTATACAAATAGTAGATTGGTGGTGATCTCAAGTGATAGACAAATATCAAACTTGTACTGACCTCGTGATGGATACGATTAGGAAAGCTTTCTTAAAAAGTGGCATGATGATGAAGGCCAGAAGGTACATTGAAACATTGTGATTACAATAACTGTTATGACTGATTATAAGGGGTCAATAAATAAATAACTCAACACGGAGATATGAGGTGCCACACAAATGTATCCAAGTCTTTGAGGAGGGTTTCCTTGGTTCAACATACACGAAGACAGGCAAGTGCTCGCTCTACCAGCTTAGTTCTTGATTAATATACCCTTTGGGTAAGTCCATTATTCTGGTCATAGGTGAGTCACCTACAACAATAACAATCAAGACAAAGATACTACCCAAGTATGTCAGTGTATAATAACACCATAAATAGTTAAGACAATTAAATCTCTCCTTATTTTTGCTTGTTTGGTTGACAACTTGGACAAGTACTGCTCAACTGCCAGGATCTCATCCTTAGGCATCACAGGTCACCACCCATGGCCAACAGATGACCTCATGGAGGTGGGTGGGAGCTTACCCCTCTGCAAAGGTGCAGTTTGTGTATTCTACAGCCCCAGCTGACAGGGTGGTCTTCATATTTTTGCTGCAGTTAAGATATTTCAGCTGAGCTGTTCTTCAGGTGCAGTGATACTTGCTTGCTATGTTTAGCAAAACCAACTTGCTATTTCCTATCCTGATATTTTCTAAGTTTAGCTTAGTTTGGCATAAGGACACAATAGTTGAGCACACAGCAAATAATCAACTCATTAGAATAACAACAGTATAAGATAAATATGCTAATCATTGCTCTACAGTAGGTGCTTTAAGTAGATAGCTAATGATCCTAACTTAGTTTGGTACAGGGTCATAGTAGTGGAGCAACTATTATTGTGAAGGTAAACCCCAAAATTCTGTATCAAAATCATAAATATCCTGACAATCTGCATAAGTCATTGGTTAGTTAACCTAAGACAGAATTGTAACTTATACAGTTTTTCAAATGATCCTTAAAATTTGTCATTTTAGATCTTAAAAAATAAAAATAAAAGAAACAGACAAAACCCCTTTTTTCAGGACTATTTTTTGGATATATCAACTTAAACATACCTTTAAGACATTCCTTTCTAAAACACAATCAAAACTGCATCCTTTTTTAGCAACTTTCAAGTCTCCGAATTTTTTGAAGGCATCGTTTAGAGTTAATTTGGCTTCTTCTGCATTTTCACTTAAAAAAAAAAAAAAAAAAAGAAAAAAAAAAAGAAAAAAGAATAAACATTTTTTGATTTTAGGTTAAGAAAAGAAAAGAAAAAAAAGGATAAAATAAAGTCACTAAAAGTTCTACAAATTATCATCAACGGTAATATGTAAGGTTTTGTTAGGCATTATTCAAGTGACATTTGTGGTCCATTATTTATATTTTTACTCAGATTTCTTTCATTTTTATTTCTTTTCATTACAAATATTTAGACCATCAGCCTATGGCCAATTGAAGATTATATTGGACAATCAAAGAATTTATCGGACAAATTAAAAAGAACATATCAAACAAATTAAGAAGAATATATTATACAATGGAATAAGAATATATCAGCTAAAAGATCCATACAAAGATGAAAAAAATAATTAAAAATTAGGAAAATATATGAAATAATGAAAACAAAAAATTAATCTGTAGAATTTCAAAAGAACTTAAAAATTAACCTTATCTTAGTTGGATTTTGTTTAAAAAAAGAAAAAAAAATGGCAGAAGATACAATATAATTTTCTTCCAATTTTAGGCTGTTCCTGCAGGCAGTACTACCTTATTGCACCTAAAGGGTCAGGGTAAAATTTAGTGATCAATTTGAAACTAGCAATCCCTGCCTGTTATTTGAACTTTTATTTTATAGGAAACTGTTTCTTCAATTTGCCTGGCTTATAACTTAAGTGATATTAAAAACTACCAGATTTTCTTACAGATATTGGCAGTCAGAAGCTAAAATAACATATTTAATTCAAATTTCACCTGTTGACTGTTCTCTTGAGGCAACAAATTACATACAGAAGTTTATAAGTTTGTTGCTAAACATTTAGTATAAGTGATACTTGATTCAATAAAAAAGCTGAAAATACAAGTAAGGGTTGACACTAGATATTGTTTTTACTTACTTTTTCCGACGCATTTTCTTTTGTCTTTTTGTTAAACGTTTCTCAAGCTCTTCATCTGTGGCCAATAAATACACTTCAATGCTATTGTCATTGTTCTAAAAATAAAACAGAATTATAAAATTTCTTCAATGTGGAAGAGAGGCAGGTGAATATTTAACCTGCTATTTTATCTTTGTAAATTTTCATTTCTTAAAACAAAATTTTTATGCTTGCTTGATGTTTAAAATTAATGCATGATTTTAGCAGTAAATTCTTTTTAAAAAAATTCTTTTAAGCAACTTAGATGCATCACTTTGGATTAGAAGAGATTTCTTTTATGGAGTTTTCTCCCAAAATTGGTAGCCTAGTCAAATGGGGCTGTAGAATATACCGAATCAGCAGCAACGAGGGTCCAGGAAATGATGCTAAATGATTTGATGTTGAGGATCCAGTAATGCTGAAACTTTGGGGAATGTGAAGTATCCCTTCATTGCAAGTGATCCCAGGTCTGGCCCAGAGTGGTAGCACCTGCTAAGGTCTAATCTATGGGTCAAATAGAACTGTTTGACAATCAAACCGAGTGCAAACAAATGACATGCTAAATAGAACTGTTTGATCATTTAACTGAGTATATCTGCAAAATGTATTTACAAATCATATATTCAATATATATGTAAAAACAGGGTTTGGCATCCAATAACCAACAATGGTTGATACCCCATCAAACCAAACCCAAAATAGGTTGGTTGGGTTTTATGGCATATCAAACTTCATAGATAATTTAAAACCGAATATACCAACAATATTCTCCGCCGAAATAAATTTATTATGACGGCTTAACCGAGTTTGAGTCTCCATTTAATTGCACTATATACGCTCTGAATGTGAATTTTGTTATACCCTAGAGAATAAATAGGGAACTAACAATAGCCATACATTGAGCACTCTCATAGATTTATATGATTACCCTCATATATTCTATGTAAAACGATAATCCACAACTACTGTCCTTGGACACTAACTGGATAATTTATATATATATATATATATATATATATATATATATATATATATATATATATATATATATATATATATGATTTGTAAACGGATAGTTTTCTTAACATTTTAAACAAGTCAGAGCTCATTTGTTCACAGTTAAATGATTTCAAGTATTCCTATCTAACACTTTATTAATTCTTTTTCATAGCAATCATTTATTTACACACAAATGTTTCAAGTATTGCTATTTAACACTAACAATTCAATTTAACATCAGTTATTTGCACACAGTTAAATGGTAAAACATTTCTATTTGACTTATCAATGGGACCCTAACAGGTACTACCACTCCAGATCAGAGTGAACATGGGAGTAATGGTAGTGAATGGGCATTCCACCTTTCCCAAAGCTCCAGAACTGGAGTCTCACCATCAGATAGTTTAGTGTCATAGCCAGGACACTCATTGGGGTGGTGGTCTTACCCCTCTACAGAGATGCAGTTGGTGTATTCTATAGCCCTAGCTGATTATGCCATACAAAATAGGTTAATAAGTAATACTGAAAACTACAAGGTGGAAACTTCATTTTTTATTAATAACATGACATTCTAAAATTTTTGTTTTGAAATAAAAAAAAAATAAAAAAAAAAAAAAAGAAAAAAGTTTTTTTTAAACGCTAGCTCTGGTAAATAGCAATTGACTCTTAGACATCTTATGATTGAAATATATAGGTGGTCAGAAACTTAGGTTTTGATATTTGATTATCAAGTATGTCACAATTTGGAATAATATAAAAAAACTACTTCAAACGTAAAAACAAATGCATTTAAGGTGAAATTTTTTTAGTACAAATATTTAAACACACATTTTTATATATATCAAGTTGTTTGAAAAGTAATGTTGCACTTTTGGATATGGGATAAAAACCTATTCAAATGTAACAAATATTCAATTTATTAAGAACATAATCATTATTACTAGGGTGAGCCAAAAGTTGTGAAATATTTTGATAACATGAGGCACAATTCAGAAGTTTTGGATGTTTTTCCTTAGGCTGCAAAGGTTGTTGGTTGGTTAGGTTTTATGGCATATCAACCTTTATAGGTTATTTAACACCAAATCCATTTTTATACAAATAGTCAGTTGTATTTCAAAGAATTCAGTTTAGTATGAATAAATAGTTTAATTGTCAAAAACATTTCAATTTCAAGCTATTCAGTTTATTCAAACAGAGCTAATTCAGTTCAGTATAAGTACAGATTTTGTTTACACGCAGTTACATGTCAAAACAGTTCTATATTAAACAATTCATTTTAGTGTAAGTACAGTTTCAACGCCAAAAACATTTCCATTTCAAACAATTCAGTTTAGCATAAGCACATAATTAAACTGTACTTGCATTTAAACTGTCAAAAACATTTCTATTTAAAGCTATTCAGTTAAGTCAGACAGTTCTAATTCAAAAAATTCAGTTTAGCATAAGTATGCAGTTTAGTTCTATTTAACCCATAGATAAAGCCCTATCAGGTGCTACCACTCAGGGCCAGAGTGGATCTGGGAGCAATGGCAATGAAGGGGTGTTCCACATCTCCCAAAGCTCCAGCATTACTGGAACCTCACTATTAGATTGTTTAGTGTCTTATCCAAGACACTTGTTGGGAGGGGGAGAGGTCTTACCTGTCGGCAGAGAAGCAGTTGGTGTATTCTACAGCCTCAGCCAACTGGGTAAAGGTTGCAAAGCTAACAAACCACACAGGACTGTGAAATGCTAAGCTTGCTTGATACTCTCTGAGTGCTACTCACTATATTTTATCTCTATAGCTTGAAGTATAACCTTGGAATCTATGATTTTAGGCCTACCTGACCTTGCATGATCACTGAATTTCTTGCAAACCAAGCAACATTTCTTGAACCATCTAGTTACTGTACTGTGATTAACTATGCCTTCACCTCGTGGTGTAATGGTTAAAGCGATGAACTGTGGAATCGTAGTACGCGAGTTCGTACTCCAGTCACGCTATTACGTTCACTTTCGGGCAAATACTCTTGGGAAAGGGTATGAACCCCCTTATTCTCCCTCCAGCTATGGGTAAATAGTAGGACGGACTAGGTTCTTCAGCCTTGGTGAGGCAACTAGTCTAGGAGAAGGAAAACTCTGAATTCAAACCTGTTAAACTCCGCTTAAAAATTGACCTTGTGTCATATCCTGCCCGAGCGGAGGGGTTGGTAAATAGTACCTTAGGTACAACAGATATTTTTGGTTGCTCATGTAGGGTTATGCCACAATTTGAACTCAAAGTGTAAATTTCCAAATTAGATTATCTTGCACATTAATCTGTGCAGTTTTCAAATCACACAGAAAGTGAAGCAATGAACATGTTAACACACCAACTACCATTATACTACCAACTGAAGTGGATACCTTGTACACCTTCAGCTGTTTTGGTGATGTGATGTAATATAAAAGTCAGTCAAGTTGGTGACCATAGTTGAGGGTGACCTGAAGACTCCCTTTTCGATAGCTACTACACCAAGATGTAGGGGGGGCGCTACTTCTTTTCCTGGATTGTTCCACTTTACTCTTGATCCATACCTTATAATGCTGAGTGTTAAGCAAAGAGGCATCAAGTACCATTTTTGAGCCTTTGGTATGATGCGACCTGAGATTGAACTCAGGTCTCCTGGGCCATTGGCGAACACTCCAGACATTGATGTAATATATGTGCCCCAGACTAGCATGTACTACCAAAATATTGCAAAAATTTTGACTCACTCTAGTATTAACAATGACAAAAAGTTCACTGTAAAATACTTTTTAAAAAGATCAGTGTTCAAACTTAAAAAAATCTTGAATTTTTAATGCTGATTTTCAAAACAGGCAGACAGCATAACCTTCCTCTCTCTTTTCAATCCTCCACTCTCAGACTATATCAGACTAAGTTATATTAAATATCTAAAAGTGGCCATTCAAATAAAGTTTTATCTTTTCTGGTAAATTTCTAGTGAATTTTGGATGAATGTAGGATGAAGTATTATTGTGCTTACCAAACAGACAAGGCTTCTGCCTTTTGAGTCAATTTTCATGGAGAGAAGTCGTTCTTTGCTTTGTCGCATAATTGAGCCAATTTTAAGACATTCAATCGAGCAAATCTGAAAATAAATAAATAAATAAACAAAAACTACATTTAATTTGAGCAGATCATTTTTTAATCATGTAAATAACTAAAAATATTTAAAAACAAAACAAAAAGCATTGCAGTTCTCTATTAAAAACATTGTACTTTTAGTATATTCGACATAATGACAAAAGTATGTCATGCCAAAATTCATAATACTCAGATTATTATCTTCATCTTTGTCACTTTTAATACATTTTGGCTGATAGATTTTTTTTTATTGTATCTGGTCTTAGAATTCAGAAGATGCTGGTGGTCTAATGGAATGGAATTGGTAAGCAGTTCAAAAGTCTGGCTGGGACAGTTTACATTCACTTTACAGTAGTATCCTAGAGAAAGGCAAGAATCAATTTCTCCCTCTAGATGAGGGTAAATAGTACAGTTGTTGAACCCTTTATCTCTGTAAGACAATTTATCTTAGGTGATTCTGTAAAAAGCTACAATTACTGCAAATAATGATTGAGTCTCCATAGATTGTTCCAGAAATGTGGACAACTTTGTTTTATTATTTAGCATTCATTTGGGGATTGTTTCTTCCTTGTTCATCTCTCTCTTTTCAAAATTTCTGTCAGGTAGCACATAAAAAAAATTTGGAAAATGAACAGCTTAGTTCCATGTAGCATCTGCCCCCTTGCCTAAAAAGGGTAAAGGTTAAGTTTATTACTCAGTGCTTGAGGCACTTCTGAAGGGGTATGCCAATTTTTAAAACTATCCTGCTGGAAGCTTGCTTCCAGCAGGGTACTTCATATTAAACAGACCTTGTGTCAGATTCTGGCTTTGTGGGGAGTCACATGAAAAGCTTCTCAGCCTTTGCACTGAGAGGCATGCAAAAAAAATGAACAGCTTAGTTCCAAGAGGCCTTACTCCCAGGCAGCCCAACCTCTTTGCTTAAAAGGGCTGGGTTTATTGCCCAATGCTTGAGGTGTCCCTCATAGAGAATGCTGACAAAAGCTAAAAAGTTTTCTGTGGGGAATCTATCCTCTGGTTCATTCTGTTGTAGTCCTAGTTTCATGATTTTTTAAGTGCTACAGATGATTGTTAAATGGCATTTCCATTTTTTGTTGTGTCACGATAACAAACATACAGAAATCATACCATTCTAATACAGATTATCATATCAATATTTTATTCTACAGCTGAAATACCACTCTCTTAGCAGGGCTTATAATACTATACTGTATCTGGCGGTGAGGCTCCAATTCTGTAGAGTGCAGAGTACCTTTTTATTGTCATTACTTCCAGGTCCACTCTGATCTGGAGTGGTAGTTCCCGTTAGGGTCCCATCAATGAGTCAAATAGATCTGTTTAAAAGTTACTTGTATTAGACAGAATTGTGTGCAAAAAACAAAACAAAAAACAAAAAAACACTTAAACTACACAAAATTAAAAAAATGCAAATATGAATCTACGATGAATGTTATTCCCTAACCTCTAGGCATAAAATAACCCCAGAAGGGTTGACTTGTTAAAAATCAATCAATTTTAAAGCTGAAATGAAAAACAAAAGAAAACTTACCGAGTCTTCCTTTTCCTCAGCATCATCATCTTCTGGTTGAGACTGTGACATATCAAGACGAAGTTTTTTTGCTTTATTCTCATCCTCATCCTAAGAGAAAAATATCAAAAAATAGATTAAACTAAAATTTTTTTTAAAATTCAATAACTGAACACGGTCCAAACACTTTGTTTGTGGGGTTTAGAATATACTAACCATATCTCCTGTAGAGAAGCAAGACCCCTGCACACACACACACACACAAGACTGTCCCCAGTATGACACTAAACTGCATCTGATGGTAAGGCTTCAATTCTGGGGCTCAGGGGAATGTGGAGTAACCCTTTATTTCCATTACTCCCAGGTCCACTCTGATTCAGAGTGGTAGAACTTGTTAGGGTTCCATCTATGGGTCAAATAGATCTGTTAGAAAATTACTTGTAACAGATACAAATACCTGATGCCATATGACTAAATTATTTGTATTAAGAATAGTCACTTGAAGCTATAATCATTTACTAGGGATAATTATTATTATGAAAACCATATAACTGTCTGTAAACTAATGGCTATTATTAGATAGAAATAATTACTTGAAATCATATAATTGACTGGTTGGTTTGACGGGTTTCTTTGTTTCATGGCATATCAAGTCTTTTTAGGTTATTTGATGCCAAAGCCATTCTCCTAGAAGAACAGTAATGGTACTATTTAACCCATAGCTGGGAGGATAAGGGGGGTTCATACCTTTCCCAAGGGTATTTGCCCAAAAGTGAACGTAATAGCGCGACTGGAGTACGAACTTGCATACTACGATTCCGCAGTCCATCGCTTTAACCATTACACCACAAGGACAACCCCTCATATAATTGAGTATAAATTAGTAATTGATAGGAATACTTAACACCATGCAAATGTGTGCAAATTATTTGTATTAGATTGGAATACTTGATATCCTAATAGAGCAAGAAAAAAAAACTCTTAAGAAACAACTGCACAAAGAAAGAAGAATTGAATGAATAAGGAACACGATTTTCTAATCTCTAGGTATAAAATAATTCTAGACAGGTTAACATGCCATTAAAATCAATCATTTGACAAGCTCACTTGATTAACTTGCATCCATTACCTAATATTTTTTTCCAGATTAAACACTTTCACTGTTATTATTATCTTATTATGTTTTACTCCATCTTATTACTGTTACTTTTTATCACAACCCCCAAGTCAATACCCTCTTTGATCATTAAAGCAAACAGCATGACATTCAGAAAATAAAGAAATAGCATGCAGTGATATTTTAACTCAAATCTCACATCTTGATAGCTAGTCTTTCATGGATGTTGCTTTTATCATTTTGGTCACTGAAGCTAAAGTTGGGCACCTATCTGTAGTCATTTTGCCATTCCTTTGAGCAATATTTGCAAGAAAAGATTTTTTGTCTGAGAAATAATTTAAAAAAAAAAAAAAAAAAAAAAAAAAAAAAAAAAAAGTCCAAATGAATTCAAGCAAAAGCTCCTGGTCTCTTTTTTTAAATTTCATCTCATTTTGGTTGGTTATTTAGGTTTTATGGCATATCAACTTTTTTAGGTTATTTAAAGCCAAATCCATTTTTATACATATAATCAGTTCTATTTCAAACAATTAAGTTGAGCATGAGTACATAGAAATGTTTTTGACAATTAAACTATTTCAAGCTATTCAGTTTAGTCAAATAGTTCTAATTCAAACGATTCAGTTAAGCATAAGTATGCAGTTTAAATATCAAAACAGTTCTATTTTAAGTAAGTAAGTTTAGCATAAGTACACAGATTAGTTCTATTTAACTCATAGATAGGGCCCTCTCAGGTACTACCACTCCAGGGATAGAGTGGACCTGGGAACGATGACAGTGAAGGGGTGCTCCACATTCCCTAAAGTTCCAGCATTATTGGAACCTCACCATCAGATTGTTTAGTGTCATAACCAGGACATTCGTTAGGAGGGGGACTGTCTTACCACTCTGCAGAGGTGCAGTCAGTATATTCTACAGCCCAAGTCGACTGGGCAAATCTCATTTTGAATTGGTTATTTAGCCAAGTTATTTTCCCTTACCTTACTTGCTTTTAATCCCCAAACACGAAGTTCACTGTCTGCACATCCAGTGATCAATTCTTGATTTGGAGTTACCAAAATATCTGCAACCTTTCAAGGGGAAAAAAAACATTGATAAATAATATTTAGTGAACTGTTGGTATAGAAAGCACAAAAAAAAAAAAAAAAAAGTTTTCATTAATTTCAATGTAAAAATAATTCAGACATAATTTCAGTTTTAGTTGCTTTTCATTATAATTACTCAAAACTGTTACTAGAGTGTGTTACCATTTATTAGTAACTGGTTAGAGCTAATTGTGTCTCCACTCACTAAGGGGGTCAATTCCATGTCAATTCACCAGGGCATAACACCCACTGACACCAAATTGGTTCAAATTTGGCACAAATGTTCTCCTTCATGAATTAGGAAAGTGTACCAAATTATTTTGTGCTAGGCCTTACCATTCCAATTCAAGTGGGGGATAAATTTTCCTGCTTTTGCCTCTAAAATTAAGGCTGCATGGTGTAACAGAATCTTAGTGCTATTTTTTTTTTAAATTTAAAAAAAATACTTCCATGCATTCAATATTTCTGAAATTTGGTATGTAGGGCAAATAAGGAATGCTGAATCCAAATATCTTAACCCTATACCTGATAAAATTTTTATTTTGCTCACCAAAATACATGACCCCAAAATCAACAACTTTTCACCTAGACTTTTTTTCTATAGACTGGCTTACAGCCAGTCTATAGAAAAAAGGTCCTTGTCAATTTTCATAATATTTTTTTTCATCATCTACTATATCTGCTTAAGTTCACCAAAGAATTTTGTGATGTGGTCAAGTCTACTTTAGAAGATATGATCCTGCCAAAATCTAGTTTTTTTCTTTTTTCTGCCTGCACATAGTTAAATAGTTATACATAAGCGAATACATGATTTGTAAACATTCTGCTAATAATATATTTTTCAACAAGCTCAAGCTTATTTTTCTCCACAGCCAAATGATTTCAAGTATCTTGTCCTATACATATCGTTCTATTCACCTCATCTGTTTGCATACAGTCAAACAGCCCTGAATACTGCTATGCACCAGCAGCAATCAACATCAGTCACTTGTTTGCACACATTCAAATAAATATATAGGATATGTGAGAGATTAGTTTGTCAGCAATTTCGTTTTTACTTCTCAAGTGGATGGTTTGTAAGTGACATTTAAAAAAGGATTGAGTTCATTTGTTTGCATACAGTTAAATAGTTTCAAGTCTTGAAGTTATTTGTTATACCTTCCAGATCGAGGCTGGCAACTATGCGGTCTGTGTTGCTGTCCATGCTTTTTATACTATATGATTTTTGAAGGGTGTTTGATGTTCCCTGAGCATTGGAATGTTTATCTATTCCTATAGGTGACTTGGCTCTTAATGCTGAAGGGACTGCATCAAATTTGGCTGGGGGCGGTTTAAATGTGCCTCCTGGTCTTTCACTGATCACTTCTGTGTTCATATTTACTCTTCCAGCCTGGCCAATGGGGGCCTGCGCTTTTTGTTTAAGTTCCCCTGGCTTTTTGATTGTGGGTGTTGAGTCCATTTCAATTTTAAGTTTGTTTTTAGTTTCTATAGGGCGATTTGAAATTGGTTTTTGATGTTTTTCTTTTTCCTTTGATCTTGAAGTCGATCTATGTCTACTTTTTGCAGCTTGTGTTTCATTTTTTGGGGTAGGATTTGTTGTTTCATTTTCTGTTAGGTTGTCTTTGATATTTATTTTTTTTATGAAGTCTCTTTTGAGGATTTATGGTATTTGTTTTGATGTGGGTGGTGGTTTCATCAGAATCTTCTGTAGTTGTTTCAACAGGATCTATGTCCATTGAGCTGAATCTGTTGGATAACGGGATTGGTTCATTCATTAGTGTTTTTTGTTTAGTTTGGATTTTTCCTTTTCTTTGCTTAGGGTTTTTTTCCTGATTTTGGTTGTGTGCCACATATTCATCTGGAACTGTTGAAATGTGCTCCTTGATTATCTCTTTTGTGATCGTTTTTAGTATTTCTATTAGATTTTTTTTTTTAATTCATTAATCAGTTTGTTCAGTTCTTGTTTTGGTTTTGTATCTTCCTTTTCCTCATTTCCTTTTTTAGTTACATATGTATAACTGGGTTGTTCTTGTGTTTGTTCTACTATTTTTCTGGCCTCAGGTCAATCATTGACCCTTGTGTATTTTTTTTTTTTTGTAATTCTTTTTTCTTTTTTCCACATTTCACATTACCATGAATATAGAGGGTTTGGTATGTAAGTTTCTATTTTTATATTTATGTAACCTATTCTAATGCTGGTTGGAGTTGTGGGTTTATTAAATGTTAGTATGTATGTGTTTGTGTCTATGGTTCTTGTTTCTTTGTGTAAGGAGATTCTCCTCATATCAGTTATGCCTTGTGGTTTAAGATGTAGTCTTATTTCTTCAAGGGAACATGATATGAGGTCTGGGGATTTTATAACTTCTTTTGAGAAGTTTGAGGGTATGTTTTTATGTTTAGTTTTCCAAATTGTTTCCACTTTAGTATTTTTTCTGATTGTTTTTGATTTGTTGCGTGTATAATAATGGTGTTATTCATAGCCTTTTTGATATTGATTGGTTTAGGGTGTGTTTCTACTGTTTTTTGAATTAGGAATGGGGATAGTTTAGAGATTGGGGTTTCTTCTATTGATTCAAGTACAATGAATTGATAGAAGTTTTCATCCGTTTCATGTTTCCTTTCTGATTCTGTGAGGGTTTTTTTCATTTTTTTTGTTTTTGATTGGGTTATATTTTCATAGACCATAAAGTCATTCTTAGTTTCATTGACTATGCTCCCAACCCACTACGGAGTTCCACATGGGGATGTGCCTAGGGGAAAATCCATTTGCCTACTAACATCAGGGTTACATAGTCAACATACTCATGCTGGTGGTAGACAATTTAGTTTTGTCCCTGGGTTTTCATTCCCAAGATAATTACTCACCCAGGGACAGAAAAGAATATAGGTCTTTCCTTAGCATGATTGACCCTACAGTTATCGCCCTCTAATTCAGATTTTTGCAAAAAACTGAAATAGGGCTGACATGACCAGCTGATTGATCGGATCGGACCTCTGTGACCACCCGTCTAGCCCAGTAAGGACCAAAGTGGAGTGTTGCAAGTCACATGAGCTCTTTGGTTGCCAGATCAAGGACTGCTCAGCCACCTAGATCCCATCCTTAAGCATTACGGGTCACCACCCATGGTCAACAGGTAGTCTCATTGGGGGGGGGGGGGGGTTACCCCTCTGCAGAGGTGCAGTCGGTGTATTCTACAGCCTCAGCCAACTGGGTGGTCCCACAAGTAAAGAGTTTTCAAAGTTCTTTAAGGACTGAAAACAATCAGCATTTGCTTGTAGGTAAAATTGTCACTTTTTTATCCTGTATGGGTGAGTTAAAAGACTTAGTAAGAATGAAAAAACTTCGATACAATTTTAAGATGTTTTAAGGAATTTTTGGGTATATAATCATTTTCTTCCAAAATTATAATTTTGAATGTTTTAAAAGCCCTTTTATAAATCACCAAATAGTATTATTATAGTCATTTCAAGTAGTGTTTTTGATTTAAATCATAAGAAAATAAAAAAAGAAAAAGAAGAGACATTTTTGTTTAGAGTCTCCAGAGGTATCTCTTCCGTGTCAAGCCCCCAACAGAATTCAACATGACCAAGAACTGTGTGTACTCCATCCCTTGCAGTAGTGGTAAAGTATACAAAGGCAACTAAAAGGCAGGCTAGAAGAACATCGAAAAGCAGAAGTAAGAGGTGAAATTGAGAAGACAAGTATGATGGATTATATATGGAAGGAAAAGGGGAACCATCTGCCCTTATGGGATAAAGTTAAAATAATTGGTAGAGAAGAACACTGCAGAATTAGACATCTTAAAGAATCAGCACATATGTTAGGCTATAGTGACCTGTTGAGTAAACCAAGTATAGAGACGAATACAATATGGGAACCAATAATTAAAAAGGTTAAGAAAAAAAAAATTGTAATATGAGCTCAGGTAAAAAAAATCATACATAATAGTAGTAATTCATAGTTATGTAAGAAAACCAAGTTTATAAGTTCCAAACATTCACTCTGAACTGTCCAGCAAGAGACACAGCATAATGGTTATGGACAAAGCCTTATATTTCAATAGCAAATCAAAAGATATCTTTCATCGGGTGGTGAGTCAAAGTGTCTCTTCTATTCAAACAGAAATGAAAAGAGGCACTTCTTTGATTGAAGAAATTGGATGAAAGAGAAGGCATCTTTACCTTTCAAAAGATTCTCATTATGTCCAAAATCCAAGGGAAGACGTTTATTGTTTCCCTACACTGTCATCCATTAAGAAAGTGCAATGAAAGAAATTCTAGTTAAAACTTCATAATGGTTGAATATGCTTCATTTAATAGAAATTTAAGATAAAATTACTAAAAATGAATAAAATTACTATATCTAAAATAAAGCAATAGGATCAAATATTGCACAGCTGAAAGTTTATTCTTTATTTCATCAGTATTGTTTAACTGATGGTTTAAGTACTGAAGTGTTGTGATAAGAAAAGCTGGTCAAAAATAATGGCTGACAAGGGGAGTTAATTCAAAAAATGACATTCTGTTGCTATACAAATGATTTGGAAAGCATTTAGAAAAAAAAATACATACCTCACTGCGATGAGTAACAATAGTATGGAAGCAATGCTGAGTATCTAAATCCCAGAATTTCACATAAGTGTCTTTGGAACTGAAAAAAAAAAAATTAGAAAAATTTAGTTTTTATTAAATATATGAGAGTATTTCCTATCAAATAACAGTTTTTAAGGATCCACCGGACAGGGTATTTAAAAGATCAATATATACGTGGTGCATTCAATAAGTTTCCAGACTTTTTTGTACAGGCATTTAAAATTGTCGTAGACTCTTGAAAATTCAGTATCTTATTGCTATACATCTTATGAGATGACTGACCAAGTTTTATGATTTCAGGTACAAATGAACAGCTACAGCAGCAAGTGGAATACACCTTACTAAAGCCTGATTGTCACGGCTGGTGAATTTCAAAAATGCAATCTGGATGTGAGGACACTTTAGAAGAACGATATTCAATAAAATTCTGTTTTAAACTTGGGAAAAATGCCACAGAAACGTATAGAATGCTTCAGACTGCTTTTCAAACATCTTGCACGAGTCAAGCATCAGTTTTTGAGTGGCATAAGGGAGTCTGTGAGGGATGATGAGAGGTGTGGGAGGAGTAAGGAAGTCAACACACCAGAGTTGATTGGCCAAAGGGTTAGGGTTACTATGTTGAGGTTTTAAGGGAGTTCAGGAAGAGATTCCGTTGGAAGAGGCCAGCACTCTTCAAATCGGGTCAGTGGCATTTCCACCAGGACAATGCACTAGTCCACAACTCCATCCTTGTCACAGACTATTTGACCAAGATGGGCATCAAGACACTTCCTCACCTTTCCTATAGTCCAGACCTTGCTCCCTGTGACTTTGCTTATTCCCCAAGTTCAGAGGCTGTTGTTATGAGACAATTAAGGAGATGAAAGAGGCTGTGATGAAGGTCATTGACATGCTCATACTAAAGGACCTCCATGGGGCCTTCCAGAAGTTGTTGGAATGGTACAACAAGTGCATTGCAGCTGGAGGAGATTACTTCAAAGGGGGACTAGAATTTCATGTGTGTACTACCAATAAAAGTGCCCATATGAAAAAAGTCTGGAAACTTATTTAATGATACTTTATATATATATATATATATATATATATATATATATATATACACACACACACCAGATTAACTAAAAGCAGAGATACATTGTATGTTCATCTTCATTTTTAGTGCAGTTTGTGATTTTTAAAAACGTGTTTACTTTCAGCCGTTGATGTCATTACGTGCTTACAGTAACTCTTTCTTGATGTTACGTAATCACACGGGAATGGTGGTTCCACATGCATTTCATTCATGCTGAAGACTATTCTCTTTCGACCAAATCCAACTTGATGCATATTGCACCGTGGTCTGAAGACAATTTGAGGCAACTTTCAAACTGTGGCCAGTGATTCCTATTTTTGAAAGAAACGAAATGACTGGGTGTCTTAGAAAACCATGACAACCAACCTCAATAGGAATCACATGGCATATCCAACCCTTTTCCACGCAGTCGGCACGCAGTGTCTCGTATTGGTTTTTCTTCCATTCGTATGCCTCCTCTGGGTTTTCTTCCCAGGAGACAGTCAATTCTATGAGAAGGACACTCTTCTTTGAATTAGACCACACTACAATGTCTGGCCACTTTTCTGTTTGAATAATGTCAACTGGAAATTGTAGAGATGTCTTGAGATCTGCTGAAACTTTCCATTCAGTAGCTTCCTATTGGGATTTTTTGTTTCCTCACAGGGCATTCACCTTCCTTGAGAAACTGAATTATGGGTTCCTTGGCTGTAACAGGTTGCTGGTTTGCTGTCTCACATTGTGCTCTTAACAACTCCACAACCACCTCTAACACCTTGTTATGTCACCATGTGTACATCTGAAGCGATTGTGGATGTGCAGATAGTACATGGCACAAAGTACCCTGATCACTTTTACACAACAAGCACAGATCCAAATCAGTATATCCCCATAATTTTAGGTTGGTTGCATTTGGTAAGAGATCATATGTAGAGTGAAGAAAGAATGATATCACCAGTGGTTCCATTGCAGTTAAAGATTTCCACGATAATTCAATTGGTTCAATATCATTCCATTTTGTCCAAGCACATTGTTTGGCCTGAAGAACAGCACTGGCTGTTCTTTGCACCTCCTCAAACATCCTGATTTTTTCACTCACATATCTCTTTTTCCCTTTGGACCCACTTTGGAGAATACCTAGTTATACCAGTTGGATTGGTTTGAGTGACGCCTATGTCTGATTCATAGGCTGTATTCCACCTCCTGGGTAGTCTTAATGGCTGATTACTTTATACCTGATTTTATTTCTGGATACACCTTCTGAATGATCTCGTTGGCTGAGTCCTTCATCATCATATGAAGGTGTACTTTCCTAATTTTGAATTCTTCTACCAGTGAAGATATTGGGAGCTGTAGGTTTCCAGAATTGGTATACAAACCTACTTTCAAAAAACAAGGAGGAACTCCGAGCCACTTATGCAGGTATTTGTTGCTATACTGTTGAATCCGCTCAATGCGAGATAGCACAATCTCATACATCTGTAAGAGTCACAAAAGACCGGGTAGCAGACCATGTTGTTAACACCAAGCCTGCATGTTTCCAAGTAGACAAATTTTGTCAATTGATCTCAGCCCCTTCAAGGCTACTTTCTGGACCTCTGTACCCCTATGACAATCAGTCAGTGGGATTGAATAAAGACATCCGAGACTCTTTACCGGCTTCTTCCTGACTGTTGTGATCATATCACCCCCAATTTTGAAATGAATCTCCCAGACAGATCCTCTGACTAATGATAGGCTTCAACTTTTCTTTGGCTTAGCCTTCATTCTCGCTCATGTGAGGTCATAATACCTTTGTAGTAAACCATTGGCAGCAATTTTGGATGGAACGAGAATGGTGATGTTGTCCATAAAAGCTCTGGAAGGACGAAGAGTCAGATGTTCATTTTTCACCACTCCATTCGGATTAAGTGGTGCAGAACTGAACTGTATGCATTGGCAAGATCAAGCCAGATTACATGTAGTTCTGTTTTGTCCCTTTTGGCTGAGAGTATTGAGTTCCATATCATTAGTGAATGTTCCAGACATCTGGGGAAGCCAAGTATCCCAGCTTTCTGGACAGATGTATTTATATAATGATTGCTCATGTTCGAGTCTCATTGGGCGCCCCGTTCATTCGGCCTTGTGCCACATCAAAGCAAAGCGCTTTGTAAATTACATAATGATTGCTCATCGGAAAGGTTGTCATATGGCGAGCAAGAACTCCAAAAAATATTTTTCCCTCTACATTTAGGAGGGATATTGGATGAAAATTTGTGATACCTTTTGACTACATTTCATTTGGTATCCAAATACCATTGATCAACCAGACACCATTCCTGTGGTACAATACCATTCTTCCAAACCTGCTGAAGAAGGACAGTGAATTTCCTGAGGACACATGGGCAGTTTTTATAAAACTTGTATGATATCCCATTCATGCCTGGGGCACTACCTGTGCAGGCCTTATGGATGAAATCTTGAACTTCTATTATTAAATGGCATATCAATCTTCATGGGTTATTTGATGTCAAACTAGGGTGAGTGTGTGTATATATATATATATATATATATAGATAGATAGAGAGAGAGAGAGAGAGTGTCCCAAAAATCATCAAGTGATTTTAAAAATAGAATAAAAATTTGAATTTTTTTGTAAATTTCTAATTTTTCTTTTTAGATTATAAAGTAAACCTCAGCATTTTTCACAATTGAAGTAAATTTATTTTTATTGAATAAATGTTTCTATGTTAAAAAAAAATTAACAAATTACCAAAAATACATGTTCTTTTATTTCTAAATACTAAAGCAACTCTCTCTCTCTCTCTCTCTCTAGGTGTATGTGTGTATATATTGTTTTATTATGAATTGAATTACCATGACCATAAAATCCAATCCAATTCAATTCACAATATAATTCCTCAACTTAGAAAAGAAAATGTATATTTATATCCTTGCCCTTGAGGTCATCATAATTATGTGGATGCATATTTCTAATCCTCTTGGGAAGACATGGCCCTGGAGGTGACCATGTCCTCTGTAAAGAGTACGGATGTAACTTGCAAGGCACACTCAGGTTAATTGGCTGCGTTATTGCCATGATTAGTTAATTTGGCGTCACTTATGTGCGAAATGGTGGCTCAGTTTTAGAGTTTTGGCTCTGCAATCTGTGGTCGCTGGTTCGATCTTCAGTAGTGGAGATCACGGTATACACTGTTGTCTAGTGTTTCCGTTCGCTGGATTTTCTGATCATGGTAATTCAATTCACAATATAATTCCTCTACTTAAAAAAGAAAATGTACATCTATTTGTTTTATATGTAAGTAAATAAAATATCAATTAGAAATATGTAATATTTTGAGAAAACTGTAAAAAGGGGTCAGATTTAAATTGATAATTTCAAATAATCCAGATAATAAATCTATTGAGAAAAGCAAAGACAATCCTACTGATTAATTGTCATACTAAAAAAAAAAAAAAGGAGTTTGAAAAGACAAACACTTACCTTGTAATCAAGACATTTTCCTCATTGACAAACACAGCCTGAGTTATTGGCCCTTTGTGACCCTTTAGCCGATACATACCAGCCCCTTGGAGAATGTCCCACAAAATGACATTAGTGTCCTTAAAAAAATAAAAAAAAAATTAAAAAAATAAATAAATAAATAAAAGTACAAATAAGAAAAATAGAATCCAAAAAAGTATTGTTTATTATATAATGTCTTAGAACAGATGACAATTTCCATCCAGGTTGAGAACGTGTATAACTGAAGAAAATTTTTTTTTTTTTTACAGTTATTACTTCTTATAAAACAAGAAAAATTTGAATTAGTTTTTTTAGTTTTAAAAGAAACAGTAGCACGTTGCTACAAAAATATTCAGCTATGTTGTTCTTTCTGGATGAGACTTAAAATTTTTTAAATGATCCTCCTACATATGAGTCAGTGGTTTATATCATAAAATATGATAAATTCTATATACACTAAGCCAGAGGTCTCAAACTCAAAAATACCAATTTTTTCATGAGGAAGCAGTACAGCAAGTCAAAAATGAGGTGGGCAAGTTTGGTTGGGTCTTATGGCATATCAACCTTTGTAGGTTATTTAATGCTGAATACCATTTTTATACAAATAAACAGTTCTATTTCAAACAATTCAGTTTAGCATGAGTATACAGGTTAATTGTCAAAACATTTCTATTTCAAGCTATTCAGTTTAGTCAAACAGTTCTAATTCAAATGATTCAGTTTAGCATAAGTATGCAGTTTACATGTTAAAACAATCCTACTTTAAGCAATTCAGTTTAGCATAAGTACGCAGTTTAGTTTGACTCATAGATAGGACTCTGTCAGGTGCTACCACTCTGGCCCAGAGTGGACCAGGTAGAATTGATAATGAAGGGGTACTCTGAATTCCCTAAAGCTTCAGCATTACTGGAACCTCACCATCAGATTGTTTAGTGTCATAACTAGGACACTCGTTGGGGTGAGGGGTCCTTACCCCTTTACAGAGGTGCAGTCAGTGTATTCTACAGTGCCAGCTGACAGGGCAATATACAGAGTTAAATATAAAAAGTTTTTTTTCAGATAATTCAGTTTAGCATAAGTACACAGTTTAATTCTATTTGACCCATAGATAGGACCCTATCAGGTGCTACCACTCTGGGCCAGAGTGGACCTGGGAGCAATGTCAATGAAGGGGTACTCTGCATTCCCCAAAGGTCCAGCATTACTGGAACTTCAGATTGTTTGGTGTCATATCCAAGACATGTGTTGTGGGGTGGGTCTTACCCCTCTGCAGAGAAACAGTGTATTCTATAGCCCTAGCTAACTGGGCAAGGTGGGTGCAATTTTACACCAGTTATCGAGCTAAAGTGTAATACAGTTAATAAGTTGCCAGGCAAACATTTTATTCATTAAAATGAATGTGTGAGTAACAGTAAATTTCTGCGAGTATGTGAACTTGTACAAAAAGTAAAATGTGAATAAAAATAGAAGATAAAAATTAATCTTTAATTAAATGCTGAAGTTTTAGGAAAATATAATAACAAAAATTATTCTTCATGACTAAGTTATGTATGTAAGTATTTACCCAACCATACCACCACAAGTAGGATGTGACACAGTAAGTATGGGAAAAAAAAGCATAGCATATATATAGGGTGTGGTACTATCCGCAATTTTAGGCATCAATGGGGTATTTGTGTATTAGAATATATCCGCCACAGATAATGGTGGGGATTTCTGTATTTGACCAAATTTCTATTTAGGGGATTATAGAGTTAATTTCAATTAGAATTTACTTGATATTTTTGTGAAGAAGGAGAGAGAGAGAGAGAAAGTTTAAGAGAGAGAGAGAGAGAGAGAGAGAGGGAGTTTAAGAGAGAGAGAGAGAGGGAGTTTAAGAGAGAGAGAGAGTTTAAGTCAGCAATGAGAATGTTTCTCACTCCAAACTGAGTGGACATTTTTTTAAAGTTGCAATTTGTCATAAACAAGAAAATTAAGAATATTAAGGCCCTTGGAAGATATTTAAAATGTCAAAAAATAATTTAAAGAAAAAAAAAAAAAAAAAAAAAATCAAAGATATTTTGAATTTCACTTACTTTCCCTCCAGAAACGAGAACAAATCCGTCTTTGCTATAATTCAAGGTGGTCACAGGTGATTTATGTCCATTGAACTGAAATAAAACTTGACCACTGTCCAAATCAAACACATTGATTCCACCACCAATGTAACCAACAGCCAAATGGTTTTGAGAGGGCGAAGTTCTCAGAACAGAGACAGCAGACTTTTCACCTTTGAGAACCAAAGCCTGAAATAAATACACAAAGTTATAATTGTTATTATTATCATTATATTAATATCCTAGTAAATCAAATCTTAAAGAATTACAATAATGGTTTTAGAGAGTAAATTTGCTTTATATTATGAGTAACTAGGCATCCCCTCTTCTCAGTAAACCTAAACCAACAACATACTCTTATTTTTTGTTCAACTAAAATCTAATTAAAATAATTTTTTGTTTAATATGAAGCTAAAATTGCAAGTCAGAAATATTTATTTTACAAAATCCTAATTTGGTCAAGAAAAAATGTCTAACAATTCTAATGTTGAAACTGATGAGGATTTTATATTTTGATCAATATTCTTATTAAGTCTGGATTTTATTTGATTAAAAAAATTTATTAAGCATAGTGACGAGGAAGGAAATTATGTTGTAAAAATTGTCATGCGTATAAGGACATGCATGTTGTAAATATATAAGAGAGTGAGAGAAAAAGAATTTAGTGTAATTTAAGATTGATATCACAAATTTTATACTATATCACAAACTTATTTTAAAATACAAAGTTTACTGAAAATTTTGGTGCACACATTTCTCAACTTTAACAGTAAAAAATTTATAGTCTAGAGCAGGACGTCTCAAACTTTTTACTTGATGCACTATTTGTAATCAAATATAATTTCCATTCACACCCAAAGAAATTAATTGAATATTGTCAACATTATTACTTAGTCTCACTGGATACCATGATGAGAAGGTTGGTTTTTTTTTTCTAAATGTTTTCAGTTTCAAGATTAGAATTTTTACAAAATACAGAAAAGTTATTATAAATGGAATAGTGAATCATATAATAACATCCAAACTAACAAATACCTGGCAATACTGAAAATGACTTAAAAAGTAAAGATCTAGATTGCTTTGATTAGAGCAGGACTTTTCTTTAATAATGATTTATTCTTATTTATTAAAAATCTGTTATTATGGAAAAGAATTACAGTTTTTGGCATTGGGTTTTTATTTTTCAATATTTTCCTTTTTTTAAACCTATATTTTTATTCTTCTTCTTAACTAATAAATAATCTTTTTTCTAAAGACATCTTATAACCTATTATAAAAAGGAATATTTTAGAATTCAGTATTTTTATTAAGTAATTTGTTTAAAATGTAATTATTTTAAATGTTTTCTTTCATGAAAATATGATTATATGTGTCATTAATGACATTAAAAAGATCTGGGTATTTTTTTTCAGAACCAGATTGTTTGTTCATTTCAATGATTCAGGTTTTGAATGGGTCACAAGTGAATTCTGCAAGGTGTAAAATATCTGGTAACTAGTCTACATGATCCAGCATTTCTTTTGTTACAAAGGGATTTATAAATGCAACTTAGTAAATTCATCCCCTGTGGAGTCCTATTCTTTTATTTACATAACCAAATATTTATTCACTTGCAGGGATCTATATGAACCACTTTGAGAAACCCTGGTCTAGAGGGAAAGAAGATTTTCAAATCAAGTATCCAACTTAGTTTTTGTGTATCCAATAAATTCTTGAAGACTTCCAAAATATCTTAATTCCTGCAGAGTTCTTTTTATTTGTGGAAGATAAAAAACAAAAGCAACAAAATGAAAAAAAAAATCTATTTGATATTACCTTTGCTCTGCTCCGTAAATCCCAAATGATGACATCTTCACATGCAGCTACAGCCACAAATCGGCCAATTGTTTTACGGAAATTAACAAAGTTGATGTTAGATTGGTGGCTTCCAATAATACCAAATGTGTCTTTATGCACATATCGAAGATACTGCTTTGTCAAACCCATTTTATTTCAATAAAATAAACCTGAAAAATAAATGAAACAATTAAAACCTGACAACCTCTTGACCATGGGCAGGATGAGATACAAAGTCAATTTTTAAGCAGAGTAAAGCTAGTTTTCCTTTTCCTAGACTGGTAGCCATAACACAGCTAAAGATCCCAGGCTGCTCTTCTATCTACCCATAGCTGGAGAAAGAATAGTTAGATTCATACCTTTTTCAAAGTCTTATCCAGAGTTTAGACTTGAGTTGCCAATTCCATTTTTCATAATGAAAGTGGTTATGCAAAATGCAACTCTATGCAATCTAAGTAAATGAATGATGAGAAGTTCTACTATGTGTTTTAGAAATTCAAATATATCTGTGATTTTTTTCTTTCAGATAATAACTAGATAGGGAGAGAGATTAAGTAGTGTAGTCTTTCTTCTCTCACTGTGATTTTATACTTCAGTCTTTTCTCTATGTCACTTCATGTTCTTTCAATTTTTTTTATTTCTCCATCTTATTCTTTTTATGCCTTTATTTGTTCTGATTTGAAAGGATTTGTACTCACCTATATGACTTATGTCACAATCTTGAATCCATAAACAAGCAGAAGTGCTCATCTTTATACAAATGTGTATTTACCAATCCCTCCCAATGAGCAAAACATGGCACAAGGGCAACTTTTTAAGCAGTTTTAACAGTTTTGAAGTCAGTTTTTTCTTTCAGACTGATTGGCACGTGACACAACATGCGGTTAAATAATATGTAAAAATTAAAATTTATGAAATATATGAAAATTTATATATATATCTCTCAAAAACAAAAAGATCCTTAAAATAAGGATCTTTTTGTTCAAGGCTTAAATTGACCTAAAAAAGCCAGTTGATTGTTCCTAAAGGTCAGTTAAGTGCAAGACAATTGTTTTTGAGTTTAAAGGTCATTGAATTTACTTAATTTTTCAGTTGTCAACTAACTTCATCGATCATAATGATGAAACGAGTCATTTCGTAAAACATATTTTTCTAGTCCTTATCTTGAAGATCAATGTCAAAAGGGAGATTTAATTTTGCTCCACTCTAAATAAAGGTGAGCTAGGCATAGCTCATCCAGTCAGGTGAGGCTGAGAATTTTTAGTTCAACCCCATTGCTCTAAACCTGTTCCTATTGGTCAAAGCATCTAAAAAGGGTTTTCCGTTTACCTGTAAGATATAATCCTGAAGAAGTATTGGCTGACCAATGGGAATATGACTCCTAATTGTCTCTTATTGGACAACCAATCAGAAACCTTTTTTAGTCCAGATATTGATCTATAAAAATAGGATGGTAAAACAAATCACCAGAGAGGATGGGAAAAGGGACCAAGAAGAAACTCAAGACTGCCAAAAAAGGATCCCTTCCATTCTAGACCCAAGGCACTCCAAACAACCTTCAGCCTTCATAAAAATTCCAAGTCCCAGACTTTAGTGACATTAGTGTCATTCTAACCGCACCTCATCGTCACTCATCCTCTCTCGATATTCTTTCTTCTTTTTGCCAAGAAAGAAATCATTGTTTGCTTGTTATTTATTGTCTCACAAATGTGTTTCAATAAAACCATTTTTGTTTTTGTTAACAACAGGTTTTCTCTATTCTTTGAGTTGCTAGACAATCTAGCTGCTCATATTACCTGACTGTCAGAAGAAAATCTGGCAGAATTGTGTCAACCCCACTTTGTGAATCTTTCAAATACAGCATGGGCCCAGAAGGACTTGACAAAAAAAAACAGTCAGAAGCTAATGTGGTAGTCACGAACACAACAGCCACAACAAGTACTGTGACTACTAGTCACACCACATTGGGCTCCGTAACTAGTAGAGAACCACAGGCATACTAAGATTAAAAGAACCTAGTCTACCCCGCTATTTACCCATAGCTGAAGATTAGTTGAATGCATACATTTCTGAAGGGTATTATTGTTATATATTGACCCTTGACAGAGTCGTCAATCAAGAGATGCACCTGTGTAAATAAGCAGAAGAACAGCAGCAGCAGGTGGGCGTTAGACAATAATATAACCAGGTGCCCAGATGATTCAAATTAGTTGGAGAGAGGATGCCAGCATGAGAACTAGCTTGCAGACTGAGAGCTTTGTGGCCCTCAATGACCCACAGTTGAGCAACCCAGCCAAGATAAGAAAGAAGTGCTGCTATGGTCAGAAGAACTTGGGTCAATATAGCAGTCTGCCCCTGTCTCCAACTCATCTCTCACACACAACAACATCACCCTTTCGAGAATAAAGTGTGAGAGATATATTTTTATAAAGAAGCGTATTCGTTCTTATTGAAGTTGTCATTGATGGTTAATGATGTTTCCGCATGTAAGTGTATATTTGTAAATGTACACGTGTAGTTGTATGTGGCTATACAACATTATTAGTATTATGTGAAATACAAACAGCTTTGTCCAGGTTTTGAACTTAAGTCAACATATCTATTTCCTATGATAGTAACCATTAAACTAGGAGAGCCCCTTGATCTTTATACAAAAAATCTATGCGGGTTATTCAATAAAATGTACTTTATTATATTCCTAATAGTAAGTAAGGAGAGTGACCTGAGGGGTCCCTGTTCAACAGCTACTATGCCAAGGTGCAGGGAAGAGTGCTACTCTTTTCCCTGGGTGCTTTACTTTACCCTTGATCCGTACCATATAATGCTGAGTGATAAGCAAGGAGGTATCAAGTACTATTTTTTGTGTCTTTGGTATGACTCGACCTGGGATTAAACCCCGGTCTGCTGGACCATTGGCGAACCCTCTACCCACTATGCTAATGGGCTGGTTTATATTCCAAATAAAGAGAGTAAAATCCTTCTTTATTAACATTGTAAACAAACTATTTAAAAATGAAAATACATTAGTGTGCAGCACATTGTATAGTTTGATTGATTTTAATGGCATGTCAACCTACCTTGGGTTATTTTATGCTTAGAGGTTAAGGAATTGCATTCATATTAACATTTTTTGCATAGTTGTTTATTAAGAGGGTTTGATTTGCACAGTCATGTGATATCAAGTATTCCTTTCTAATACAAATAATTTGCAGACAGTTCTATAATTTCAAGTAACTAACAATAATTACTATTAAATGATTGAACAGTTCTATTTGACTAATGGGTAGAGTGTTCACCAATGGTTTGGGAGACCTGGGTTCAATCTCAAGTCGTGTCATACCAAAAACTTTAAAAATGGTACTTGATATCTCCTTGCTTAACACTCAGCAATATAAGGTACGTATCAAGGGTAAAGTGGAGCAATTCAAGGAAGGGAGTAGCGCCTTCCCCTACACCTCGGTGTCGCAGCTATTGAAAAGGGAGCCTTCTGGTCGCCCTCGACTACAGTCGCCAACTTTACTTATTTATTCGACCTATAGATAGTACCCTAACAAGTACTACCACTCCAGATCAAAGTGGAGTTGGGAGTAATGGCAATAAAGGAGTATTTGCAAAACTGAAAACATTCCGCGTTATTTATTATTTTTTATAATAATCTTAAAAAAAGAACACAACAAAACGAGCTATGTCATTAAACAGTTCTGACTATACAATGATGTCCCTCCCTTTTAAGCAATTATTTTGTTTCCAAGCCTTATTTCTTGCGTGTTGATATTAATCTATTCTATTAACAAATGTTCTGTTAATGTAGAGCGATATTTCTAATCCATTAACCACGGATTTGTTTTTAAAATAGCATATTTATTTTCATTCCTGCGTTAAACTCTTAGCGATGTTTCAAAATTAAAATTGTTAGTAAGAAGCTAAATAAACAGTGTGTTCAAAATAAAAAATACTATGTTATACAAAAATGAATAAATAAAAAAGATAAACGCTTTTCTTGATTTTCCTATTTTTTAATTGCCAGAAATTGAAATATTAGTAGGAACATCGTTTTGAAATTTCAAGAAAATAATTTTCAAAAACAAAATAAAATAGGAAGCTTATATTAGCTGTAATTATATTAAAACCATTTATCTCAACATTACAATATTAACTAGACTGAAGAAAATCATTAATTTCAGTAAATATATAAACAAATAACTTACATTTAACTTCAGTCGAAGTTTTCCACACGTGCTAGAAATTCAGGACACTCAATCTACACTTCCGGTGTATTCGGTGTCAAGCAAAAGCTTCACTTCTCTAAAAATAACAGCTCTTCCTATTTTAGTATAAAAATATATATTTAATAGAATATTTATAATATCCTTTTGGTTGATTTCGGCATGAATTTATTGAATTCTTATAATTAAAAATAAACCTAATTTTACACATATTTTTCAAGAACGTATACTTAACAAATAAAAATTATTTATATCCGTTTTGTCAGGGAATTAGCACCGGTGGTGGCGATCCAACCAGAAAGACCACGAGTTGCAAACAAATCGGGTAGGTGTTCTCTGCCTTCTTTATACTCATTTTCATTTGTTATAAAATGTGTACAGAAAATCTACTTTTGGATATTTTCAACTAACCATCTTCACTTTAAATTCACACCGACAAACCAAACCTTATAAAAAACAACAACTAACAAACAAAAAAAAAAAAACAACAACAAACTGTAACCTCTTTGACCCTCGCAAAACTAAGACTGACGACATCGATTCACAATATGGCGTCATTCGGACGTCTTTTAACAAACTTATTTCTAAAAAGGAGGTCGGCGCAATTTTTAAGGACGTTTACTCGCTATAGATATTTATCAAGCCTGTCTGAAAATAGATCTCATTCTAAAGTGAGGTTTAATCATTATGTCGATTCTTCTCTCTCTCTATCTCGTCTTTCTGCCATGTTTGCCGTGGCCCTGTGTTTGGATCGTGGTTCCACCGACACTGACCAACTCCTGAAAGCGATCAAAGAGTTCAATATTAGTGAATTGGAACGGTTGATAAAAAGAGGTGTGGACGTGAACAGAAGGCACATGTTGGGCTGGACACCACTGCAACTGGCTACCATGAATCGCAACAGCGAGGCTGTTAGTTTGCTTATTAAAGCCGGCGCTGATTTGGAACTTGGAGATGAGTTTAGCAGCGCAATGCAGACGGCGAGGGAAAAACGGATCCACTCTTTGCAAGTGGTCATCATGAGGGAAGATGAGTTTAGTGACCGTTTGAGTAACAGGGCCAATTTTAAAGGATGTACAGCTCTTCATTATGCCGTTCTAGCTGATGATATGGAATTAGTTAAGCAGTTACTATATGCAGGTGCGAATCCGTCTGCAGAGAATGCCCTCGGACATAAACCCTGTGATTATGCTCGAACCCCCCAGCTTCAGAATATTCTGAAGGAAAATGAGCAAAAATTTGAAGAAATGAAAAAGAAGCGGGAAATGGAAGAGAGACGAAAATTCCCACTCGAGCAAAGACTCAAGGAGCACATAATCGGTCAGGAAGGGGCAATCAATAATGTTGCTGCTGCCATCCGAAGGAAAGAAAACGGTTGGTATGATGAAGACCATCCATTAGTGTTTCTCTTTCTTGGTTCTTCTGGAATTGGAAAAACAGAACTGGCTAAGCAAGTTGCTAAGTATCTTCACAAAGATGTCTCTAAGGGTTTTGTGCGGATTGACATGTCGGAATATCAGGAAAAGCATGAAGTAGCCAAATTCATTGGATCTCCTCCTGGTTATGTAGGACATGAAGAGGGTGGTCAATTGACCAAAAAGTTAACTGAGTGTCCAAATGCTGTTGTCCTCTTTGATGAAGTGGACAAAGCTCACACTGACATCTTGACCATCATGCTCCAATTATTTGATGAAGGTCGATTAACGGATGGCAAAGGGCAGACCATCGAGTGCAAAGATGCAATTTTCATTATGACTTCAAATTTGGCCAATGATGAAATTGCTAGCCATGCCCTGCAGCTGCGAGAAGAAGCAGCAGAAGTGTCCAAACAGAAGCATTCCAACAATCTGGAGGATATAAAAGTTTCAGAAATTGTCATCTCTAAGAGGTTTAAGGAAGAAGAAGTCCGCCCAATCCTCAAGCGACATTTTAAGAGGGACGAGTTCTTAGGACGGATCAATGAAATTGTCTATTTCCTGCCGTTCTCACAAGCCGAGCTTAGTAAACTCGTTATTAAAGAATTGAAATTCTGGGCTAGTCGTGCCAAGGCAAAGCATAATATCGAGTTAATCTGGGATCATCTTGTTGTTGATGTTTTGGCTAGTGGCTATAATGTACATTATGGAGCGCGTTCAATCAAACATGAAGTGGAGAGACTTGTGGTATCTCAGCTTGCTCTTGCGCATGAAAGAGAACTTATTAAGAGAGGCTGCTGCATCAGATTATGTGTTACGAATGTTAGTGATTTGAGAAAAGATTCTGATGATGGGAATAAAGACTTAGAGCCAACAATCAAACTGCAAATATTAGAGAAAGGCAAAAAGAATGAATTTGTGGATCTTGCTTGGGATTCTTCCAACAATCCTTTCAACCTAATCCATAATGATGAATAACAGCACCTTTACTTTTTAAGCAATTATTTATTTAAAAAAAAAATTTTCTTGCTCTCATCTTTGTAATATGCCTTTTTTTTATATTTTCAATTGGTATTGAACTTTATAAAAATACTGATTTGTTCTTAGTTCAGAAAATATAGGTGTATTTTGCTATTTAAAAAAATTAAGCATTTTCACTGTTATTATTTTATTATTGTTTATTCATTTTCTTCATCATTTTATTACTAGTTTCACTCCACATTATTTGTTTTTCTTTTAAAAAATTTTTTTTTTAACACTTAATTATTCCATTCTTTGACAACCAGTGAAAACAGCTTAAAAACAAAACAAAAAAGTTTGGGAACCTTTCATAGATGTTGTCTTGAATGATTATGGCCATGGAACTATTTCACTCTGTTTACTCTACTGCTTAAAGAGCTTATGAATTCATAGTTTTGTTATAAAAAGCAATAATATGGAGTAAAACTATTAATAGAACAACAATAATATATATTGCTGTATAACTGCTTTTTTGCAAACTAATTGTAATATAAGAGAAAATATACATCATAAGTTGTTTTTGTTTCTTATTAAAAAAGATGTCTGTTTTTCTAATGTCTATTCTGATAAATATTTTAAAAGATTTATTAGTTTTGCTAAATGTTTTTCAAGTGCATCCAGAATAATAAATTCAAGTTAAAAAAAAAATTATTCATTTAAAAAGCTGCTAATGGCAACTGCAGAAAATTATCTGAAATTAGAGAAATATTTATAAAATGAACACTGCAATTGTATATCATTTATTTATTTATTTTATTTATTTATTTTTTTAGGTGAACATCTGCCTATCATTATTAATAATCTTTGACTTGTATTATCTTTCATCTTAATTCTTGTGGCTTTTTATCAACATATCTAAAAAACAAAGAACTTTGAAACCTTTTGATATAACTCATTTGGCAATGAATTTAATGGCTGGAAAGGAATGCATTTTTGGCCATGAAATAAAAAAAAAATGGCTTGCAAATAAAAAAAAATCTATTGGCACTTCTAACTTATTATACTCCAATACATTCTTGGCATAAGGTGCGTGTGTAGGGGGGTTATATTGCATAAGTGTGTTTGTAAGAGAATTTTTTATTTTCTATTACTTCTAAAAACAACTCTTTTTACTAAAGTTTTAGAAGTAAGAGAGTATTTTTTTTTTTTGTCTTTTGGGTGGAGTACATCAAATAAGAAGCACTTTCTAGAAGGTATATCACACAAGATCCAAAATTTTTAAATAATGTGAGATAAATTTACTCCTCACCTTCATGCATAAATATATTTATATTTAGGTGACTCGAATTGCTCTGCACCAAAAGGATTAATATTAATAGTGTGTAAGATGAATATATATAATATGGTATTGACCAATCAGAGACATACTTGAAACCCTTTGTGTGCAAACAAATGAGCTCTAATGCATTTAAAAATAGTTACCTATTTGGTTACAAATCATATATATATATATATAAAACAAGGTTTGGCATTAAATAACTCACAAAGGTTGATATGCCATAAAACACCAATGCCAGATATACAGGTATTAAGTGGTTTTATAGATTTATTTTTATTTTTTTTTATTTTAAAATTTTTACTTGGATATTATCCATGTCCTTGTAACTGAGTTGTTATAACAGCTGATACATAGAACCTAGCCATCTTGAAGCAGAAGAGGATAGGAGTTCAATTCCTCTTGGGAATATATTTTTTTTTTATTCTTGTTTCAGATGTGCACTGTTCTTTGTTGGAGAAGTGACCAAAATGAGTTGTGATTAAAAGCAACTGGAATTAAGATGAAGGATAATACTAGTCAAAATTATTAATAGTGATAAATACAATTGTTGTCAACAAATTTTCTTATTTTTAGAATGTCATTTAATACCCTGTATTTATTTAGACTAATATCTTCATCTTTTGTTGATAAAGTCCACAACTTTAGGACTGCAACAAATTTTAAATATATATGTATATTGAATAATTTTTGTTATTGTATGTGTACAATGGGCTGCTGAAAAATTTTTTGGTTCAGTCAAGACTTTTGAATTGTTTTTGGAAGAGTTAAAGAAACTTGAGAAATGATGTTCCAACCAAATTGAAGAATTGTAGAATGAATATGCAGAATAACATTAATGTCTCATGGTTCTTGGTCATTCCTTTCTTGGTTGGGCTGAGAACTTTTCAGCACTCTTCACACACACACACACACACACACACACACACACATATATATATATATATATATATATATATATATATATATATATATATATATATATATAGGTCATCATAGACCTGAAATTAATTTATAACAACACCATAAAAAGTGAATTATTTTTCTTTTTCATTTTTATTTAAAAAATTTTTTTTGGTTCTGCATGTTGAGTTTTGATGTATTCTTAATCCCAAATTAATTATACACCGATAACTGTTGGCATTGAACATTCAAATTGGATACTCTTACTCCCAGGATTTTCTCCCCAGATTGTATATATGATGGTTCAAAAGTAGGTTTATAGTTTTTTATTGGAATAAATTGGTTATTCCTTAAAAACAAATCTATTTTTGTTATTTAATTTGTTTTCTTTGTATTTACTAGATATAACATTGTCTTGTAGAAGTGGCAGGGGGCCAGTAAGGATTAAACTCACTAGAGTAGTGGGAGACTAGCTCACTAACCAATCCTCCATAGCAAGCAGTATTTTCTCATTTCAGAACCCTCTGAAATAGCTATGTGTTGATCATTATTTAATTTTTAAAAATCTTGAGAATTAGCAAAGTTCCCATAAAAGACATGGATGAGATTACTTATGTATGGATTGGCATTTTTGTCTTGGATTAAAGTGTGGTATCTGTATTTGTGGAAGTCTCATGGTTATTTTAAAGACTGACAAGATCTAAAATATACAGCTTAAAACTGTTATTTTGAAAAGTATTAAATTTAATATTTCCTCATAAATAAATACTATATATTTCTGTCCTGTAATACTTGTTACATCTGCAAATAAATTTAATTCCCTAAATGTTCACTTTGTCATTAGAGCTTAGAATACATTTGCATCCTGAACCCTGCAGCAAAGCAAGATCTTTTGTCAAAAAAAAAGAGGCGTCTTTTGGGTATGGAACTAAATTGCATCTGGTAATGAAGCTCTAGTTTACCATTACTCCCAGGTCCCCTCTGACTGGGAGTGGTAGTACCTAACAGGGTTCCATCTATGAGTCAAATAGATCTATTTAAAAAATATTTGTATTTAATAGGAATACTTGATACCATATAACAAATATGCAGATTATTTGTATTAAGAATAGTTATTTGAAACTATAATTGTTTATTAAAGGTTATTATTGCTTGTTTGAAGTCATATCATCGATTGAAAATTATTTGTGTTATGAATACTTGAAACCCTATAATTGTTTAGACAAATGATTATTATAGACAAAAAAAAAAAAAAAAAAAGTGATTTTAAACATTGCATTGTAATGTTAAAAATATAAAGTTATGCTGATGCTCACACATTTCTAAATGAAACAAATTTCAGCATTTAAATACCCCATAAGGGGTTGATATGCCATTTAAATAAACCAAACCTATATTACTGTGCAAACAAATGATTATTATTAGATAGGAATAGTTAATTGAAACTATATAATGTAAGTAAAGTTGGTGACCTTAATTGAGTGTGACCCGAAGGATTCCTTTTCAATAGCTACTACACCAAGATGTAGAGGAGAGCACTACTCTATTCCCTGGATTGTTCCCTTTTACCCTTGATTCTTACCTTATAATGCTGGGTGGTAAGCAAGGTGGTATCAAGTACCATTTTTTTGAGTCTTTGGTATGACTCAAGCTGGGATTGTACCCCAGTCTTCCAGACCATTGGCAAACACTCTACTCATTAGGCCAATGACCTGGAAAGCCTGAATTCAGCATTAAATAACCCAACAACAGTTGACACGTAAAACTTCTCCATAAACTGTACACTAAATGTAACAACTTTAACAGTGAGTATAAAATTTTTAAAAATCTGTCATGATTATCATTTATTAAAAAAAAGAAAATTACATTTTCATTCTACTTGGATTCTAGACAGTAGTGCCAGTGAGTGATACTTTGATACTAAGCAAGGTGCACATTTCTGTCTTTGCAGAAGTTATAGATGAAGAAAGAAACAAAAAATCGCCATGTTTATTTTCAAGATAGTTACATTTCTCAATAAAATATGTTTAAAAATTTTAGACAAAAGTGTAGTTATTTTTTGGTTTCACTTAATGTGACTTGACAATTGTTGTAGGAAAGTTGACATGCTAATATCTCAAAGGTTGAAGTAGAAATGCCTCAAACAAATTTTTAAATTCTACTTCAAAATTTTCAATGTTCATTTCATGTTCAGATTTTTTTTGTCTAAGTTTGTTGAGTCAAAAGTTTTGCAATATTTTGGTAACAAAAAGTACTGTTTGGCAGTTCCAGATGTGTCTGCAAAGGTTGTGAAGGTGATGCACCACAATGGACAGTAAGATGCTGAACTTGTTTATGGCTTGGAGTACAGCCTTGAAATCCATGATTTTAGGCTTACTTGACCTTGCTTGATCGTCAATGCTCTTCAACTCTGGTTACTGTACTGTCATCAACTGCGCCTTCATCTTTCATACAATAAATGTTTTTGATTGCTTGCATTGTGTTATGGCCCAGTTTGAACTCACAATATATAAATTACTAAATTAGACTGTTGCAGGTTCATCTGTGCAGCTTTCAAATCACATATGGAGTGAAGGAATGCTCACCAACTATCGTGATACTGCCAACCACGGCTGCTTTCTTCCATGTCTTGAACTGCTTCAGACGCATGATATATGTGATCTATCATGTACTAAAATGTTGAAAATTTTTTGACTCACTCTAGTTCTATAATTGCATATGTGTTCATCTCATACAAAACTTTGAATTAAACATTTGTACAAATTTTTGTTAATTTGAGATTACATTATTGGCTTAATCATGTAATAAAAAAGTCATATTATAATTGTTATTTTTCTTATTGTATTGTTATTAAGCTTTTTTACATTTAGATTTAGTATATTTCAATATGAAATAATGAATTTTTACTATTTATTTTCAATAACATTTAATTGAATATAACAAAGTTTATATATTTTAATCATGATTATTATGATTATAAAGGTACATTTTCTTGTATTGTATTTGTTAGCTTTATTAAAAACTACATCCCAAGATTTTGAAATATCATCTAGAATAGTTTAATTTTTGTTCCATAGTAGATGTTACATTTGCATATAGATTTTATGTCATGGATGTAAGAAATGTTTTGGGACAGATATTGTATGATTTATATCAGTAAATGCTAAACATTTCTGATGTATCTTTTATATTTTTGAGGTCACTTTAAATTTACACAATTTTAGCTTTAAAACTTCTCTGCTTTGGATACCAATTCTGTGAATTTAATATTGACTATTTTGAAGACTATATTTCAGCCAATAGTATTTCTTGGCCTTTTAGTATGCCATTTAAAATCTTTTCTTCAAAACTATCTCCCGATTATTTTATATAAGGTTGAGGTACCTAGTTGACTGATGTTTGCTTAGACACTGTAAATCAAGAGTCTCCAAATTTTTTTCCTTATGCAAATCCAAAATGTTACTGAGGGACTAAGAAAGAACATGTACGTACACATCTTTTTATTTCTTTTATTAAAAAATTATTCTATTTCAAAGAAGAAAAGCAGTAGAATTCCTTTTGAATCTCATCTTGTATCAATCAAATAACAAAGAGTCTGGAGCTTTAATGATTCACTTGATTTTGCTGGCATTTTCTTAAAGTGTTTAATTGTAACAAGAGCCGAAATGATTTGAAATTTTGGTCAAAATTGGAATGTTTTATGTAGTATTATTGTTTTACTTAATATTAACAATTTTGATCAAGCTTAACTTTAAACTTTTAGTGATAAACACAATCAAAACCTTTGTTTTTTTGTTTTTTTTCCGCAAACCCTGAAAATGTTTTTGCAAACCCTTTGAGTTTGAATGGATCCAGTTTGATTATTGCTTCTGTAGATTGATAATACTTGTATTTAGCCTGATGCTATAATCTGCTATAATAAAATGCCATTTGCACTTGTATATTTATTTTCTGCCAATAACACTTTAAGGAGATAACTTCTATTATAGTATAAAAGATACATGTATTTGTAAATTTAGCTTGAACACTTAAAGGAGATAATTATTAAATGATAATTATAGAATACTCTCCCTTCCAATTATAAATACAAAGAGTCACCAGGGTTGTCATTTGGTTATATTTGTAACGTAGTATTAGGTGTAAATGAGCGAGTGTCTTATATACTATTAAAGACAATATGTTTCTTATTCCATAAATTCATTTGGAATACTTGAACCAATTTATCTGGGTGCAAGCGTATGTATGTTTATATAAAACAGGATTTGGCATTAAGTAACCCACAGTGGTTGATATGTCATCAAAAAACCAAACTAATACTTGAAACCATTTAACTGTATGCAAACAAATTAGCTCTGGCTCATTTAAAATGATGTTAACTACAAACTATTCATATACAGGATTTGGCATTAAATATTCCATAAGAGTTGATATACCATAAAACACGGCCAACCTACCATATATTTATTGTTTTTAACAATATTTTGATTGAAGTATTTTTACTCCCCTCGCCTCATTATGTTGTATTTGGTGTCAAGAGATCTTAAGATTCAGATTCCTGTGAATTTGTTAGAATGCATTTTTCTAGTTGTTGAACTGAAGGAAGAATAGCAGCACAAAAATAGTGCATCATATGCTCTCTGGAGATTAAGAATATATCAACTGAAATGTAATGATAAAAACTTGAAAATGTGAAAAATAAAACAATTACTGAGCCCTTTTAAACTTCATTAATTCACGTGCTGGCATCGGCAGCATGTAAGTTGCCGAGAATTTAGGGCAATTATTTATCAAGGGAAATAATTATGTCATTCGCAATAAATTACTGTTATCTCCCTTAGACATTTATACAGCGGTCCCTTTGTATTGGAAATTAAAAATTCTTTTCTTTTTTTTAGTCTGAGCATTTATTGTACTAACAAGAATTGCTCCATGATGTACCGTTTTTGCTATTTTACAATAACGAATACATATATACAGAAATCGGATCATTATTATATTGAGATTCTTGATGAAATATTGAAGATATTTGCTATTTCTATTTCCAACATTAGTTTTCTGAATTTGTTCATCTTTTGTAATTGATGAATTTAATCATCATTTGGCGTTTTTTTGAAGACGAAATGATGCAACCATACAGTAATACTGACATGACTACAGCTTGGAAGAATTCCCATTTTATTGTATCAGAGAGATCAAACTTCCATATGAATGTTTTACCTTTCAATGATAGTCCATACTTGACCTATGCATATATTGATATACACTTTGGTGCAAAAAGATAAGGCCACCACGAAAAAACGCAGAAAGTTGGATTGATTCACTTTTTTTCTTTTTTAAGATTCATATTTTTATAAATATATTTAGTAATAAAATTATCTATTAAAATTTTTTTTTTCTTTGATTATTATTTCAGAAAATACTAATATTAGCATGTTGCAAAAAGATAAGCCACCTATGAATTTATTTAATAAATCATGGGACATGGCAATTCTCTTACAGATCACAAGAAAGGAATGATCGATGTTTTTGAAAAAGATGGGCATTCTTAATGAGAAATCGCCAAGAAAATCAACAAATCAAGGTGTGCAGTGAATAATTACATAAAAAATAACAAAACCCCCCAAAAGATTCCAGGTAGGCCAGAAAAATTCAGTCCAAGGTATAAATGGGCCATTATCAGAGATGTTAGAAAATACTTTCCTCAAATTCAACTTCCTGGTGACATTAATGTTTCACATTGGACCATATGGAGAACATTAACATGCTCTCTGTCATACACCCAAGTAAAAAAAAAAAATATGACCTCATTATATATCATATAGCATGACTTCCAGAGTAAAAAATTTTCCAGGGATCGTGAAGGAAGTGATACAAAGACTTCTTGAAAAAATCCTTTCGTACCTGTCATATCAACCATTGTCAATGATCTACCTTAGCTCAAAACTGTGATGCTTGGTGTCTCACCATCAACCATGTTTTTCCTCCTATGAATAAAAACACCCCACAGAGTTACCCTTAAGAACAAAGGGTACCGGAGGAAAAACTGCAATACTATGCTACCAAACCTTGCCTGGACTTTCAGTTGCTACAACAATACCTGCATTAGCCTTGTCAGCCATAAACATGCTTGCAATCAGCATGGATGACCCCCTTTGTTCATGAGACCAAGCCATGATAATGTAACTTCCAGAATACTAGTATTTGTTTAAACTAATACAACATAGTACTATTGTTATAACAGTTGGATACATTTTTTGGAGTGGAGGTGTATAATTTTTCTTAGTGGAAGGAAAGACTGATTTCCTGGAAAATCCCTGACAATTTTTGGATGTTTGTATTTGTAACTTAGAGAATTTCAGTTATAAATTACTGTAAATGAAATAAACAACCATGGTGGTTCCATCCTTTGGTAAAGGTAGGTACCACTTCAATATGCACCATAAATTCAGTTATGAAGGCAAATGCGAAAGAAGTAAATTACAAAAAATATTTTTTTAAAGTTAGAAAATAAAATAATTTGATGAAATTGATACATTTAACATGGTGCAATATAGCAAATAGATGTAACAAGCAGAGTTCGAATCCTGTGTGAGGTTGTCTGCATTTCACTTCAGCTTGATGCAACTGCCAGGGAAGCCCAGCAGCCACATCTTGTGGGTGTGACTAACCCATTCCTCGAGCCTCAGGTTGCCATTCCCCCAGGCTCTAACCCTCTCCGGAGGGGCTAGGTTTATTGCCTGGTGCTTGAGGTACTCTTTTTTTTAGGGGAATGCCAACAGGCATGTCTGGACCCACTTTAAAAATGGCCTTGTGCCACACTCTCCTGTTTAGTGAAGCATGTGACAAATAACTGCATTTCACTTCACATTAATGCTTGTGTGGCAATATCATTGTAGCCTGATGGTCTCACCGGCTGATGTCTCTTTTCATGTTACGATTGTTTCTAAAAGAAATTTACTGGTTGCTAACTTTGGTTGAAACCACACAAGTTACAGGTTGGCTCCACAAAGAAAAAAAAAGAAATAATGAGTTTCAGAATACACACACATGGCTGTCTTTTATTAATGACAATTTCTTTTCTGGATTATCATTGAGGGTCAGTTTAATGTGAGGGTTCATATATGTACACATGGACAGAGGGAAAAAAAAGTTCCTCAAGACCAGTGTTATGAAGGTGTCTGACTGCTTTGACCCTTCCCTTTTATGTAATGGGGAGTTACTACACTGGAGTTGGAATCCTTAGGTCCAAGCTTGCTTCATGTTTTTGTTATTTTCTCAGGCTGAGAAAGAGAAACAGATATTACATTTTGATCTCAGCTGGAAGACTTAATAATGGAACTCTAACCCTAGGCAGAAATGCTGGTGAGTGATACTTTGACCCTAGGCCAGCTGCCCAGATACTAAATTACCATCCCAGCAAAAGTTAGCATGATGGCTGCCACACTTCTCTAACCCACAACAAAAAAGAATAAGGGTTGTGCCGTGCATTGTCTGTGAGAGAGAGACCCAGAATTGAATCAGGAACAAATAACTTATGGGAGAGGAAGAGAGCATCCATTCTTTTCCACCCTCTCATTCAGTTGGACTTTTGATTGGTTCTGGTATTATGTTGCTAAGTGCCCAGATGTGTAGGCTTTGGCCTTAATAAGTGGACATACCAGTTGCCAAGTAGGTAGTGAACTTCAACAGATCTCAGAAGAGGCTGTTTGTCCAAGTAGTGAGACAGACAGATAGATAAGGTGAAGAAGAGGAAAATGACGGAGCAAGGAGTTGAACAAGTCAACTCTCGCTCCTTTGTTTTCCTCTTTTTTTTCCTGTGCAAAAAGCTGACCGAAAGGATGATAAGTGGAAGAAGGAAGAGAATAGGAAAGATCTAAAAAAAAAAATTTTTTATCTTGCATACATCAAGAAGGGCAAAGAAAGAAATAAAAAAGAAAATTTATTATACATGGTGAAAACCTTTATGATATGATTTTAAACAGTCTTCACAAGTAGGAATTACTGGAAATTGTAATCTCATAAAGGTATTTCCATAGAAATATTAGCATCTTTTTAATTACTCTAGATTTATTCACACATGATTGGAAGTGACTTTTTCTGCTTATTTAAAGTAGTCTATACATGCACAATTGGTAGATAAATAAAACTGACTCTTTCATCCCCATCAAATAAAATAAAGGTTATAGAGTTGGTTTATTTAACGGTATCTCAACCCCTTATGGGTTATTTAATGCCAAAATTGTATTCATTTGTAAATGTTTGATTACAATCATTTTTAAAAAAATTACATAAACAAAATCAAAGAAACAAAACCAAGAAACCAATCATTTATACATATATAAAGTATTAGGAACACTTGAATCCATACAACTATATGCAAATTATTTGTATTATATAAGAATACTTGATATCATATAACAGTGTGCAAAAACCTCTTAAGAAATAACTACATAAAAATGTAAATATAAATGTACAATGAATGTAGTTCCCAAACCTATAGGCATAAAATAACACTTGATGGGTTGACATGCCATTAAAATCAATCAGTCATTTAGTGTTACACATTTTTTCAAATATTCTTATCCAATTTTTCATTCTGTCCATAAAGAAAGTATATAGTTTCCTTTTGATCCAATTGTGCCCACAACTTCACATTGGATGAAAAATATTGAACTTTCAATGTTGCTTTCAACTTTGGAAACAACCAGAAATATGATTTTGCCAAATCAAAACTATATAGAGGGTGTGCAAGAAAGGAATTTCAGGCTTCTCAGCATTTAAATACTTTGTATATAACTCTTAGATAATACTCATGACTGATGAATGTTGTTATTCAGTCCTTTCACACAATGAACTTACACAGTTTGTATAAGATTTTGTATATCACTGAACTTGTCTGTTTAGCTCCTGATTGCTTCCTTCAATAGATGGACTCTTGACCTCTTGAAAAGAAAGCCACCCCTCCCTCCTGGATTTCCCAGAACTAAAAAGTAAGAAAGTAAAATTGGCAACTGTAGTCGAGGGTGACCAGAAGGCTCCCTTTTCAATAGCTACTACACTAAGGTGTAGGGGAGGGCACTACTCCTTTCCCTGGATTGCTCCACTTTACCCTTGATACATACCTTATATTGCTGAGTGTTAAGCAAGGAGGTATCAAGTACCATTTTTAAAGTCTTTGGTATGACGCGACCTGGGATTGAACCCAGGTCTCCCGGACCATTAAGTACTTTAAAAAATCATAAGTTTGTCTAATGAACTCTGTCCACTTTAGTGCCAAAGACTTCTGTCCACTAGGGACATTAAAAAACTGACTCTTTCATCCCCATCAAGAAATCCTTCTCTTTCTATTTTATCATCTATTAAAATCAGCTGACCTCCCTAACTTGATTAATTATCCTTTTGATACTTCTATACACAAATGCTCATGGTGTAATGGTTATTGTTATCGGAAATGGACATGAGTTCAAATCCTGTTGGAGGCATTTGTTATGTGAGGGTTATCATCATAAGAAATGGACATGATGACCTGAGTTCAAACCTGAACAAAGCTGTTTGCATTTCATATAGTTCTAATACCATTGAGAAAGAAATAGAGCCAGCTATTCTCCCTTCATCTAAGGGGAAATAGTTGGGCAAACAGACTCTTTAACCTTGGTATGGCAACCAGTCTAGGAGAAGGACAAGTCTGAATTAGGACCTATAAAACTTTGCATAAGAATTGACTTTGTGTTGCATCCTATTCATGTAGAGGGGTTGGGTGAATACATACTATACACAAACATCAATTTGCATACATTCATATACACCACCCATTCCCACACAGATACACTTATACACATAGTCATATATGCTATGGGAGGCATTTGTGGTGTAATGGATATCATCGTAGAAAATGGACCTGTCAACCTGATTTCAAATCTTGGACGAAGCTGTTTGCATTTCAGATAGTGCTAATACCTTCTATTCTTCCTCCATCTATTGGTAAAATAGTAGGGCAGACTGGGTTCTTTAATCTTGGTATGGCAAACAGTCTAAGAAAAGGAAAACTCCACATCAAAAATAGACCATGTGTCACATCCTGCTCATGCGGAGAGGTTGGTAAATATATACATATATGCTAAGCCCATATGCATACATAGTCATACTGAGATTTCAATTCCTCTTGTAATTTTGGAAACAACCAGAAGTTTGATGTTGAAATTGAAGCTATATAGAGGTTGTTCAAAAAGTGCAGATTTCAGGCTTCTCAGCACTTAAATACTTTGTATATAACTCTGAAATAATACTCATGACTGATAAATGTTGTCATTAAATCCTGTCATACATTGAACTGATACAGTTTGTATTAGATTTTATCTATTATGGAATACATCTTCAAATATATTTCTGTCTCCACTATTAGCTATATGGTAAGTAATCTTACTTATCCATCTTTTTAAAATATCTTAATTTTATTTTTTTTATGTTTAGAATAAAAACCTGTATTTTGCTGGAATCATATTCTATTGTAATCTTTCTTCCTTTCAGGACATTGTGTGCTCCAGTGACAATGAAGATGGAAAATAATAAAAGATTGGTCAGCAAATCTCCATTGAAACATTGGTACCTTCTAGTGAAAATGTTTGTATTCAAAAAATTTTTTTACATTTCAAGTAATTAGATCTACATATAACTTTGAATATCAAACACCATTAATCCATCTGACTTGTTCCATAGATAGAGCAAGCTTTGATGATTATAGTGGTATATTTGATTTCACTATATTGTACTGGTTTTTTTTTTTTTATTGTTTTAACCTTTTGTAATATCTGTCAGTATATGCTGACGCTATCCCCTACAAAGGTGTGTCTTGGTATGACACTAAACTGCATTTGATATTGAGGCTCCAGTTCAGAAGATCTGGGGCATGTGAAGTACTGGTTCAGTACCATTACTCCCAGCTCTACTCTGACTTGGAGTGTTAGTACCTGTCTATTCCTATCTAATACTAATAATTTGAGCATGATTATATAAAAAGTAAAAAAAGTTGGCGACTGTAGTCAAGGGTGACCTGAAAGCTCCCTTTACGATAGCTACTACACCAAGGTGTAGGGGAAGGCACTACACCTTTCTATGGATTGCTCCACTCCACCCTTGATCTATGCCTTATAATGCTGAGTGTTAAGCAAGGAGGCATCAAGTACCATTTTTTGAGTCTTTGGTATGACTCGACCTGGGATTGAACCCATGTCTCCCGGGCCATTGGCAAACACTCTAACCATCATGCCAATGTCTCATAAGTAAAGCTGGTGACCATAGTCGAGGGTGACCCAATGGCTTCCTTTTCAATAGCTACTACACCAAGGTATAGGGGAGTGTGCTACTCCTTTCCCTGGATTGCTCCACTTTACCCTTGATTCTTACTTTATAATGTTGAGTGTTAAGCAAGGTAGTATCAAGTACCATTTTTTGAGTCTTTGATATGACTCAACCTGGGATTGAACCCTGGTCTCCTGGACCATTGACGAACACTCTACTCATTTGGCCAATGGCCCGGTTACATGATTATATAGTTTCAAGTAATTATTTCTAATCAATAATAATCATTTTGTTTGCAGTTATATGGTTTCAAGTTCATAATCCTTTGTATGTCATCATCATCATGTCGTGCGGCTGGCACGGATATCCCTGACCCTCTCTCTCCACGTCTCCCTATCATTTATCGCCTCTGGCTGGTCTTCAGGGTTACATCCTGTATCATCACATAGCTGCTGTATGTATGTTCAAGCTGGCCGTCCTGCTTTTGATTGGCCATATGCGGGGGTTCACAGGAGTACATCACTTACGATCTCGTCCTTGCTTCTCCAGCAGTGTCCTGGATGTCTGGTTCGTCTAGCTTGTATAGTTTTCGCGATAGGTGGTAGGAGACCGTATAGTTGGCGCCTTGTGAGGTGTTGCTGCCAGGACTTGTTCGATATTGCTCTTAATTGTATGTAATTATAGCTTTAAGTAACTATTCTTAATACAAATGATTTATGGTTTATATGGTATCAAGTATTTTTATCTAATACTAGAAATTTTCTAATAGATCTATTTGACACATAGATGGGACCTTAACAAGATGGACCATCTTTGTTAACCGTTGAAAAAAATTATTGATGATGTATTCAAGCATTTAACCTTCTCAATAAGAAAATCTTGTAGAAAACTCTCTTTGCAGATTTAGCTTTCTATAACTACTGTATAGAGGGTGACAAAGTAAATAAAATAGTTTAAATACAAGTAGTCAGAAAAGATGATTGTATCCATCTTGAAACATTATGTGGTAAGACATAAAGGACATATTTATACATTCTGAATGCCAAAATGCATTTTTGGGCTTCTTGTCTTCTCTGGAAAAAGAGGGAAACAAATTGCTCGGGTTCTATTTTTCTTATCAAGGGGAGAGAGAGCCCTTTGATGCATTGATTGGAGGTTTTGGTGGCTGTACATATGATAAAAGCCTTAGCCCCCATAGTTTGTTGATATTGTAGAGCTCATTACTCAACCATATGTTGGTGTTTGATCTGCACAAACTAGTTCACTTGGGTGAAAGAATATGATGTTGAAAGATTGGGATTCCAGGATTACATTATTGACGATTTGGCCAGGTGCATCTTCTAGATGTATTTCTTGACATACACACATTAAAAGGGAACAAGTTATATATTGACACATTTAAAAAAACATTTCTATGAAATACTTTTAATATTGATCAAGATGTAACCTTTTAATCACAGACTTTTTAGCGGACTTCTTTTTAACTAACTTGGAGTTGTAGAAGCAAAGAACATTCATGAGTTTTTATATTGATATTCTAAAATGTTAGTTAAAAAATATGATGGTTGATTGATAAGTTTCTCCCAGTTGTAGGTTTGTTCAGGTTGTTTGGGTTTTATGGCATATCAACCTTTGTAGGTTATTTAACGCCAAATCCATTTTTATGAAAATAGTTCTATTTCAAACAATTCAGTTTAGCATAAGTACACAGTTTAAATGGGAAAAACATTCTATTTCAAGTTATTCAGTTTAGTCAAAGCAGTTCTAATTCAGCCAAGTATAAGTACAGATTTTCTTTACACAGTTAAATGTCAAAAGAGTTCTATATTAAAAAATTCGGTTTAATGTAAATACAGTTTCAATGTCAAAAAACGGTTCCATTTCAAATAATTCAGTTTATCATAAGCATGCAGTTTAAACGTAAGTACGGTTTAATTGTCAAAAAAATTTCTATTTCAAGCTATTCACTTTTGTCATACAGTTCTAATTCAAATAATTCAGTTTAGCATAAGTATGCAGTTCTATTTAACCCATAGATAGGGCCCTATCAGGTGCTACCATGCTGGGCCAGAGTCTACCTGGGAGCAATGGCAGTAAAGGGGTACTCCACATTCCCCAAAGCTCCAGCATCACTGGAACCTCACCATCAGATTGTTTAGTGTCATAATCAGGACACTCATAGCCAACTGGGCAACTCCTAGTTGTAGGAAATTGACTTGTGTTAAAATCCTTGATGTGGTTGTTTGTTTCACTTCATGTTAATGCCTTTAGGAAAATCATGAATCCATCTGTTCTTCCACAGTTAGTTATGGGTAAATAGTAGTGCAGACTGGGTTCTTTAGTCTTGGTTAGGCAACCAGTCTAAGAGAAGGAAAACTGAATCCAAACAGCTGTATTCTGCTTAAAAATTGACCTTGACTTGCATCCTGTCCATGGTAGAAGTGTTTGGTAAATATGGAGTGTTCTAAAAAAATTTGGTATCATTTGAGATGTACTGGGTGTTTCAGAAAGATTGATATCATTTTGTAATCTAATTCTCATTGAAATTATCTCGAATATTAACAGCATATAAAACAGTTCAAAATTCTCTTTAGTGTTTGAATGCCTTTTTTTCCCAATGAATAACATTTCTATATCTGAAAAGAAAAAAAAACAATATCAAATTTTGAATTGTTTCAAGGTATGCTATTAAAATTCAAGATCTTTTGAGTAAGAATTGGCCCAGTTATTAGATTACAAAATGATATCAATTTTTCTTAAACACTCTGTATATATCAAATGACATAAATTGCATACTTCATCTAAAAATAAAAATTTTTTTTCAATATTCTGAGAGAAATATTTTCTTTTCTGCAAATTCTTACTTAACATAAATAACTGGATTTATCTTATTTGTAAAAGCCATTCACAAATATAACATTTTTTTTTCTTCAAAGATCAACTCTTAATTATAATACAATTTTGGTATATTTGATACCACAAGCACAATTATTTTTACTTTTTGGAAGTTTTTTAAAATTTTTATGCAATAATTTTTTATTTTGTTCCTTTGTAGAGAATTTCTGGATTCCAAAACCATCAGTGCTGCTAATTTCAAATCATTGGTCATTCAAAACTTGAGACGAATGTATGGGGAAGTAAGTCACTAATATTTACTTTTAAAAAATACAACCTCTGCTCCATAATAGTTGTTATATTTACTATAATTGTGTATAAGATGCGACAATTTTTCCAGATTCTCAGTCCTAAAGTTAGATGTGTATTATAGATGAGAACTAAATATTAACTTTTTTTGGCCATGTGTTGTTATATTCAGGACTGCATGACCAAAAGTAAGTTATATCTATGGTCCAAACTAATTAATATGTAACAAATACTTTTGTTTTATACTGCCACAGAGGAATAGTCACTGGAGTGAGTGTTTAAAATTTGTTTCTTCTATTGTGAACTAGTTTTTATCAAAACATTGTTAAATTTTCAGGTGAACATGTCTTGACTTTGATCTAAATACTGTATTAATTTTGTGTTTTTGAAACATATAAACAATATGAATTCTTATTTCTAGTTGATACAAAGTTGAACGAATATTAAATTTTGTATAACTTTAGCTGCTGCAAATTCCAAAAAGTCAATTTGCATTATACACGGAGATTTTTTTCCAGAATTTTGTTGGCGAAAGTTAGGAGTGTGTATTATACACTAATAATTATGGTACATATAAATTTTATACTGTAAATACAATAACTATTGTGAATCAAATGCTGAGTAAGAACTCACTCAAGATGGTGGCTATTTATACTTATCAGAAGCGCAAAAAAAAAACCCAGATCAAGGGAGATAATCAATACTCTGCATCTTTCATGGGACTAAATTGGATGACAAAGTTATGTGGTATTTGCCTTATAACTTATCATATATATGTAGGGATACAATAATCTTCTTTAGACCAGGGGCATATCCATTAGGTGTCTTGTAGAGTGTCACATGACAGCCCCAGAAATCCATCTTTCACCTCTTTTGCCTCTGTTCTTTGAAAAGTTGAGATATTGTTTCTGACCCTGCTAGAGAGGGGGAAAAGTCCCCATAGCATAGTGGCTAACATGCTGGACAGTGACGTCATTGTGAGTTTGAACTCCAGTCATATTATTAAGTTCACTTTGGAATTAAAAACCCTTGAGAAAAGTATGAACCCCTTTATCCCCCAGATATGAGTTAAATAATATCACTACTATCCTTATACAAGGATGGCTTTGGCATTAAATAACCTATGAAGGTTGATATGCCATTAAATAAAAAAAAACGAACCTGAACCAAATCTACCAGGGACCAGTAAAGCCAAAATGACTATATTAGCTACACTCATCAAGTTGTTTTCCATTTTTGTTTTTACTCCTTCCTCATACTGCTTGTTCATGGAACAATATGTATATAATTCTATCATAGGACATAGTTTTGTATTCTTTCCTTGTAATGACGCTTGTGTAAATGAGTTTAATGTTTTTCATTCTGTTGTGTTTGGTGTTAGTATATCATAGATATGCTAATGTTGGTCCTTGGCGACTGAAGAACGAATAAGCAAATATACAAAGAAACTCTTCAATAATCCAAAGATGAATTTCATTGGCATATCAACCAGTTTTTGAGAGAATTTTCTAAATTCTGCATTTTGAATGGATTAAAACATCTTTAAAAGATTATCAGGATTGGTTTCTTTATTTTTGTAGAAGTCTCACTCATTAGCTGATGTCTCTATCCATTATGATGTTTGTTTTTAGAAGGAGATCTATCGGCTGCTGGGTTTGGTCAAAACTGTACAGGGTGGAACGATAAAATTGTTGCCCTAGAAAAGCCGACATGATTCCATTTCCGTTTAATGAAAACCGGTTTTCTTTTTTTGTTGCAGACCATCTACTAGTTGGCCAGTTGTGTACAAATCCCAAGAGTGATAGGAGCCTTCTATTATGTTTGAAAGTGACTCAATGTTCAATGTGTGAGATCAGAGATGCGCCGCGGTACAACTCATGCTCTCTACCGATCCAAGTTATGACAACAGGACCATTGCCAGCATCCTCAAAATGCAAATCTGGACAGTTCAAAGTGATCAGGGTGATGAAAACAATGTTTCCGGCTACTGTTATGGTCTTTGGTGTGGTTTCAAGTGAGGGCCACATCATGCCACCTCACATCTTCGAAGTCGGCTTGAAAGTCAACACCAAAGTGTACCTGGATGTACTGAAGAGTGTGGTGATCCCCTGGTGCAATCAGGTGGCCGGTGGCAGACCCTGGATGTGGCAGCAGGATTCGGCGCCGGCCCACAAGTCCAAAGAGACCCAGGCTTGGCTTCAGAAGGAGTGCTACGACTTTGTACCCTTCTCTCACTGGCCCCCCTCCTGAACCACCTGGACTACTTCGTTTGGTCATACATCGAGAACATCACCAACATGACCTCCCACAATACCAAAGCCAGCCTGATCGCCGCCATCCGTAAGTATTTGCCGAGCTCCCGCCGGCGCTTTTAAAAAAGGTATGTTCCCAGTTCCGGATCCGTATTGAGACAGTGATTGAGGCTGAAGGCGGCTACATTGAATAGATGTCAGCTCTACTACATAATCAAGTTACCTGAATTGATTTTTTCAATAAAAGTTTAAAAATAAAGCTATAGTGTTGTTTTCTTTAGGACGACCATTTTATCGTTCCACCCTGTACAAGCCATGGGTCAGATCCACAAAGAAAAAAAAACGTACATGTTACACTTATACACATACTCACATCATTGCACCGAAGGATGTGCACCCTGGGACAGAAGAGCTTATAGTGTCACAAGTGTTTTGAAAGTGGCACTTGGGAAGAGTCTCATATACCATCAAATATGGTAATTCTTTCCTTTGCGTGCAATGAATTATCTTACTTTTGATAACATCTTCATTGAAAGTAATTTTTCTCTCTTCTAGATTGGGGCAGCAACAAATATTTACATTCGGAAATTCTTTAAAGAAGAACAGGAAGCAATATTAATGGTACCTAATAGGTGAGTTCTGATTTACACACCCCACAATAACTATTATTATTAGTACTACTATGACTACTGTTAAGAGTGGTGGCAGACTAAATGGAGTGGTCATCCTTGTCACAGTCTTTGAGGAACTCTCCTATATCATAAGTCTTTTTTGGTCATGAGACAAGGTGAAACAGGAAGCGGTTGATATAGTTATGTGCTCCTCTTTTTTCCAGACCTAAAAAGTAGTAAGTGGTTTCCACCTTTTTGCTGTATAGACTTTTATTCATGTTCCTCAATTGCATTGTGACTCTTTTATAACTTGAGACAGGAACTTAGTTCCTGCCAGGTATGTGTAGAACTAAATGTTATATAATATTAATTCACTTGCCTGTTGTTCTTCCTACCAAATATTCTGTCTTAGGATTACTCTTTTGGATAACCTAATGCATTATAAGAAATGGTGAGTTATCTATGAGTTAACACCTTGTTAAACCTGCACACAAAAGAATTGAATTCAAGATGGTACCATCTCTTCATTAAATGGCAAGCCTCTTAAGTCAGTAGACTAGTTCATATATCTTTGTAGCAATATCTCATTTAATGAAAGTGATGTCAACGTATGCATAGCAAAGGCATAACCTGTTATTGACAGATTATCAACTATGTAAATTTGATCTTTGATGAAGTAAAATAGGAATTCTTCGAAGCTGTAGCTGTGTAAATGTTGTTGTATATTGATCTTTGACTGAGCCGTCAATCAGAGACACACCTGTGTAAACAAGCAGAAGCAGTCAAGTGGTTTATTGGAAGTCATGGGCATTATGAAATGATATATGCAGATGCCAAGTGAGGGAGTTGGTCAGTTGGAGTCAGTGCCAACTTGCACTTACTAAGAGTGCCCACTTGGGCAGCAGCCCACACTGGCTTCCGGTTGAATACCCTCAGCTGAGAAAAAGAGGAAGTGTTAAGTGAGTTCTTGAAAATAACAGTGTTCTATGGTCAAGTGAAGTAGTTATGGGTCAGTATTGCAGCCTGTCTTTGTCTCCCTCCATCTCTCATACACTATAGAGATATGACCCCTTACAAAAGAATAAAAAGATGTATATATATTTTTATAAAGAAGTGTTATAGTTCATCCTTCATCGTGGTATACAACAGGTTGCAGCACTTAGACTCTGAAGAAAAATTTAGATGTGGACTATACAAGAATGTTGGGCGCTTTTTTGAAGAAATTCTGGAAACAGCACTACAATAAACAGCTGTTGTATGGCCACTCACCTCCCATCTTAAAAAACATCCCAGTAAGATGAGCAAGACATACTGGGCACTACTGTAGAAATAAGGACAAACTCATAAGTATTCCTACACATGGTCACACACAAGTATTTGTTGACCAGTAAAAACTTACATTCATCAACTCTGACACTGGATGCCATCTAGTGGACTTACCCAAGAGAGAGAGAGAGAGAGAGAGACAAAGGAATCCTAGCTGTCTATACTCCTTGATGAGATATATATATATATAACATTTTTTTTACATCACTAGAAGAGTTCACTATATAGAAGATTATACTCCTCTAATGCTGTAGAAATAAATTTCCAGAGGTTATCTTATGGCAAATAGATTATTTGATTTTATTTATTTTGTGAAACTATCAAATCTGTAAGTAAAGTTGGTGACTGTAGTCAAGGGCGACTCAAAAGTTCCCTTTTCAATAGCTACTGCACCGAAGTATAGAGGAGGGCCTTGCTCCTTTCCCTGGATTGCTCTACTATACCCTTGATATGTATCTTATAATGCTGAGTGTTAAATGAGGGGGCATCAAGTACCATTTTTTGAGTCTTTGGTATGACTTGACCTGGGATTGAACCCCGATCTACCAGGCTATTGCTGAACACTCTAAATACTAAGCCAATACAAGAAATAGTGTATTAAAATTAATGTTTAAATGTATTCATATAGTCAAAATCTATTTCATTTACTATAATTATATATATCAAGGGGAGAAAGCATAGGATTAGTTATCTTTATTGATTTTACCTTTGGTTTAATATTCAGGAAATATTGAAAACTAGAAAAATAAAATTTCAAACTTTGTTCTGCATAAGTACAATGTAATTGTAAAACTACTTAAATATTGCATCATTTTTTGATGGCTTGGGTGAACTAATCTATATATGATTATTTTCAAAGAGTATTTTTATGGTATTTGTTGGTGAATCTATTACTTTGCATATAGATTCTCCTATAAATGAAGATGATGTAAATAAACTGAAATATAGGGGAAGGGACAATTCAAATCATTATTTTATATTCATAGATGTAAATTTTTTTTTCCAGTCATGTTATTCATTTGTGGACAAGCCTAATAACCATTTCAGACTTTTATGGGTCACCTTGTACAGTTCGTGTCCTTCAGGTGAGATAATCCTAAATGTTGTAAAATCCTATTTTACTTATTTCCTTAAATATGTTTTGACTGATTCTTATTAATTTGCTAGTCTTTAATTTTATATATATAATGTATTTTAGTGGAAATGTTTTAAGTGGGGGTAAAACAAACAAACAAACACACCTGGCCATTTTGCTATACAAGATAAGAAAATATTTAATTCAACCATGAAATCTGATGTGCATATTCAGCCTCCTAAAATAGAAATAAAAAGTCCTATTGATTTTGATAATCATGACCTTGCTAGTGCCACAATTTTTCATTAGAAAAAGTGATTTTTGTTTGTTTGGGAATTGAGCCTTGCATGTGAAGATACTTTTCCACTGTTTATGTCTTAAGTCATAAGGCATCAAAAGCAGGAGTTATAAAACCATATCTTCTATTTGCAACATAGGAACAAAGTATTCTGTAAGGGTAACAGCAAATTTTTTAAAGCATCATATATTAATAAAAATAATGAAATTATTTATAATGCCAAAAATGGTTAGGTTTTCTGGCATATCAACCATTACTGGACCCTAACCATCATCAGATTGTTTAGTGTCATATTCAGGACACTCATTGGGGGAGAGGATCTTACCCTTCTGCAGAGATGCAGTCAATGTATTTCTACAGCTAGAAAAGGGTTACTAAGCTTAGCCAGTCACAAGGCCTAAACTTTAGAGCACTTGAGAATTAATCTTTTAAGAGGAAGCATTCTTTCTATCAGTTAAAAGTTAGCGACCATAGTCGAGGGTGACCCGAAGGCTCCCTTTTCGATAGCTACTACACCAAGGTGTAGGGGAGGGCGCTACTCCATTCCCAGGATTGCTCCACTTTACCCTTGAACCGTACCTTATAATGCTGAGTGTTAAGCAAGGTGGTATCAAGTTCCATTTTTAAAGTCTTTGGTATGACTCGACCTGGGATTGAACCCAGGTCTCCCGGGCCATTGGCGAACACCCTAACTGCTGGGCCAATGTCCCGTTTTGCTCATACACTATTTCAGAATACCATTCTCTTTCTGTCAATTTGTAGTTACAATTGTCTTCCAATTTATAGATATATCCCACATCATTAACTGGTTCCAAAACCTGTGATGTAACCCCAAAAAATACTTATGCTAGTTTTATGATGTTTGTTTATAACTCAAGAAAGTAAAACTATCACTTAACCATTATGAACACAAAATTATTTATCTTGTGATTTGTCTTTAGAAATGCTGACAAACAACTCACAGAAAGGTATTAAGTAATATTTTAATCTTGTGTAACGAATAAATTGAAATTTTTAAAAAAATTATGTAATGGCATGCATTGGTTTACAATTTTTCAAATGTAAATATATTTTGTACCGTGTTTTCTTATATTTTAAGGGAAAATTTATTTATCTTGAGTTCTTTTATTATGATGGGACATAAAACAGGTTATTACTGCATACAAATTATTTACTAAGCTTAACTTAGTCTGGTTGAACTTCATTTTCATAAGCAAATTAATGAGCCTTAGAATATTCTGTATATAAACCAGTAACATGTTAATCACTACATGATGAAATTCCCTTGTAAAATATCTTTGCTTCAGGTATAATATTTTCTTTTTCTTATGTATTTTTCTAGACTTCCCAGCATCTTATTGCTATTGGCAGTTCTAGTCGACAACTGATCTACTCAACATAAAAATGTTTTTTTTCTTTAACTGTTCATTCATCACTTTGTAAAATAAAACTCATTTTTACCACTTTTTAATCTTGATTTGTGTTAATGTATGTCATTAGCTTGACTGGGGTTGTTGGTGGTGGTGGCAGTTAAATTGGAATATAATTAGGTTCCAGTATAAAAAAAAAAGACATCAAGTGGCCAGATTTAAAACTAAAGAAAAAAAAAATCTGTTATATCATAAATGATCATAACAATAAATAATCTAAATAGACTAGTAGTTTGGAAAGGGGTGGAGGTAGATGCTTGAAAACACTAAGAACAATGAATACATTGAGGTACATAACTGAATCAATTGGTAGCGAGTTCAATTCTCACTAAGGATTCTATTACATGAACATTACTATCTTGCATTACAATCGAAAATCCTTTAATTATGATCAACCTTACAACCTGGAAAATTTTTAGTATAAGTGATTGGGAGAAGGTAAAAAAAAAAAAAAAAAAAAAAGGAGTTTGGGTCTTGTTGAATCTGGAGTATTTGCGATAAAAAGCAAATAAAATTTAGAAGAAATAAAAATGGAAATTTAAAAAAAAAAAAAAAAAAAAAAAAATCTTTTGGTTTGCATCTAATTCTTACATCATTTAAAAAGGTATATTTAAAAAAACAAAAAAAAAAACAAAGAAAAAAACACTTTTGTTACCATCTGAATAATTTCAGAGATGAGAAGGAAATAATAACAGTCAAAATGAGGATACAAGTCTAAGTCTTAATTCTATAAGTGTGAATGGAAAGTCACCCTTCAAGTCAATTATTTGCCAACCCTCCCCACACAATGGTAAATAGCGTGTATGGAAATCCAATACAGTGGAAAACACCTCAAGGACATTGGATCATCCAAAAATATCAGAGTTGTCTTGCCAAAGACATTAGAATGTAATGCTACCCCCTTCAGTGCCATTTGGAGTATGGATCCTTAAAATATTTTTAATCTTTTTCATTTTAAATTTCAGGTGGTAACCATCCATTTCAGTTTGCTTCTATCAAGAGCTTAATTATATTTAGTGTGGAAATAGAGGGTAAATAATTCAACTTTGTACTTGGGCGGGTAGGGAAGCATGTTTGCTATTAAGTTTTGTATGAATTCTAAAGAATTAAAAAGTTTAAAAATTCAAAATAACTAAAATACTCCCTCCCCTCATTCTGACTTGAAAGAATGAAAAGTTTTACAATAATACCATACCACAGTTTTAAGAGAATAAAGTGGAGGACAGAATTTTGTCATGGGAAAGTGGTTTTGAGGTTGAAAACAGTTCATTATAACCTCCCCGCTCTACATAATAATATTTGGCAAATATTGAAAAAATTTAAAAAGGTAACAAGAACAAAAAAAACAAAACAACAAAAACAAAAAACGGGTAGATGATTAATCAACAAAATAACAGAAAAATGGCAACAAGTTGAAATCATTTATTTAATCCGCTGTATGTTAAAATTATTGCATCAGAGAAGTAACCACCCAACAATGAATGAAAATATTATTGCCTTCCGAGTAGAAGAGGCAGAAGGAAGGAAAAGAAAAAAAAAGGTAAACAATTCATTCAAACTTTGGGGGTAAGCAAAGTAAGTGACTTCAGTTTAACAAAAAAAAAAAAAAAAAAAAAAAAAAAAAATCTCATTCTGCTTTAACTGGTTCTTTTGAAATATATTTGTACCTGGAAAAACAAAAACAAAATTATTAGGAAAAACCTGAATAAACAGATTCGAATTTCATCTTTTGTATATACTTGTGTATAACATAACTGAAACCTGAATTTTAGCCTAATATTAACTCATACTATACTTATGCAACCTGATCTCATGATATTAATATTAATACTAGACATTAAATATTTGTATTTTTGTATCTGTTGCATTATTAATCTGTGGTCTAAATTTTGCCAATTTTTAACTGTATACCTATGTTAAAATAATTGTAATTTTATTAAGTATTTTTTTTACTTTTAATTTTTATTTATAAAATTGGCAGATTAGAATAAAAACAAAAGACCAGTAAAATTTCCAACAGGTATAAATACAACATATGCCAATGCATATAATCCTCAACAGAAATGATAGGAACACTGCTAAAATATACAGGAGGGAACCAATTATCGCCACAGAAAGGCTGATAATACACTTTTGTTGGCCTCTCACTCAACCACAACTGACACATACTCAGGTTTTGCAATCTGAGGCAACCGGGTTGAAGAAATTTTCTTACAATCAACCCTGGGTTCTCCTGCTTGTGTGTCCTGTTGGCATAAATTTGGTCTTCTAGTTGCTAACCCAATCCAGGAAAGCATTACCTCCTCCAGATACTTAATGTTAGCCTCCATATTGAGTAAGGTCATATGGGGAAGATAGATGAAGGCATAAGATCACTATCACTAGTGACCACTCCAAATGCCATGATATGGACTGGGTATTTAGTTTTCATCACTATCAGTACATCTTATGAGGACAGAGCAAGCCAATGATAGTTCTGAGAGTTCACCATCTGATCCTGGCAGAAATTTATCTAGTTTGAGAAAAACCAAAGTGTATTCAGTTGGAAGAGATGCTTATATTTGTTTAAAAGCTTTGCAGCATGCTCTTTCCCCTTGCACTGAAAAATTGCCCTGTTCTCATCTACGAGAAATATTGAATGTCTTCATGCACTACCTGCCTGATAAGAAACTCAGACACTCCCATGTTCTTGGCTATTATCAACCTGGTTGACTTGCTAAGATCTTTAGAGTTCTTTTCTTATCAGAAAAATCAGAGTGAGACTTCCAATCTTCATAATCACCACTGGACTCATCCAACTCTTTCCAAATCCTTTGCACTGTTCTTAAATTAACACCCAAACTCTGAAATCTTTGTATCGGTGCTTCTAGCACAAATACGTGATACAGCATACCATTTCCCAATTTCTGGAGGAGTGAATTGTATCATGGTACTGCTTTCCTTGGCAACAACTTAACCAGTGCACCCTGAATAAAAACAGTCACAAATTAAAATCATGATACTAGTATCCTGATCTTCCATCTTTTTTGTGTGTCATCTTGAAGTTTTAACAGACTTATCTATGAATTGTATTAACTTGAGGCGGCAAGTTAAATTCTAGAATTACTGAAAATATCTTGATTGAAAAACAAATACATTGAGTGAAATATTATGAACAAATAACAAGAATAAGGATATCAGTTCACATAATGACAATGCACTACTTCAAATTTATGAGCAAGTTTGAAGAACGCAGGTAAATTTTAAAATATTCATCCTTAAATTTTCTATTTTGAGAAAAAAAAAAAAAAAAAAAAAAATCATGAAAGGTTTTTAACTTACTCTATTATTCTCTTTAATTGGTAGATTCCAGTTAGTGCCACAAACATGTTGACTGCAAAAAGACTGTAGTTTTTTGGGATGATTACCAATGAATAACGAGACCAGATGAGGCCTTGACAAAAAAAAAAGATAAATAAATAAATACCATATGGGTACATTAAAATACAGAATTTCAAGTTTCTAGAATAAACCACCCCACCGTCTGAAATCTACAAATTCTATTTTTATGTTTTGAGATGGTTACATATACTGAAAGATTTCTTTAAGTCATAAGCCTTTGGCATTGTGAGCAATTTCATTTATCAAGGAAAAGGTTTGTTCTCTTACTGATCAATAATGTTAAAATTTAAAGGTTATGGCAACAGCAATAGATGACCTTCAATCAAAGCAGTACATTAATTTTAATGGCATGTCAACCAATCTGGGATTATTTTATACCTAGAAATTAGGGAATTGCATATATCCATATTTTTTGTGTAGTTGTTTAAGAGTTTTTTTTTCAGTCATGATAAATATTCCTATCTAATAAAAATAATTTGCACACAGTTGTATGGTTTCAAGTATTCCAATCTAATAATTTCTATGGTTTCAAGTCATTTGTTTGCACATGGTTATATGTTGGTTATCGACTGGAAGATTCCTTTGACATGCCACATAAGTTGTGTGGGTGGCATAAGAGGATATGCACGCATTTCCTACAGTAAACAGAACGCAGGTATTTCTTTAGGAGAAGTGTCATGTAAGTTGTGTGAGTGGCATACCAGATAGGAGGCATGTCCACGTGCAATGCGTAAGCAGGAGGTGTGACCACAAGGACTGCATAGACATCTGGAAAATTATATAAACCAAGGAAGATTTTGATCTCGGAGAATGAAGCAAAAAGACAGGTTTCACAGAAAAAACGCAGTTGCTCTTGTGTGTACATTTCAGCCATCTCTGACTCTCTCTCACTCTACTCATAAACGTTTTGAGTAATAAAAGGCAAAAAAAAGAAGCAGATTATATTTTTATACATCAGCATTGTTGTCTTTCTTTGCTGTATACAACATATATAGTTTCAAGTGACAATTATTATTACAAATCATTTACACAGTTATATGGTATTAAGTATTCCCATTGAACACTGATAACTTATAAACAGATCTATTTGACCCATAGATGAAACCGTAACAGGTTCTACGACACTGGGTTAGCAATGAAGGAGTACTCCACTCTCCCTAGAGCTCCAGAATTGAAGCTTTACTATCAGATGCAATTTAGTGTCATACCAAGAATTTTTTTCTTTTGAGAGGGGGTTAGCTACACAGTCACGCATATTCTAAGTTCTGTTGACAAGGCTGGGAAGTTGTATAGGGAGTAATTCAAAATGTTAAAAATTAAATTTTTTCTTGAAGTTTTGAAAAGAGATGTTTAATTTCCAATAGATTCCATTTTAAAGCAGAGACCAAATCACTCGACAATTTAGAGGCTTATTTTACAGATTACATTCAGTGATAAGTGATCTGTTTGTTGTAAAAATGTTTGCAAATATCATGAAATATGAAGATTCCTTATTTTTTGCTGGTTGGTATATAAAATTATATGAAAATCTATCGTTAATTTTGTCATGTTTGAAGGTTAGTTTTCAGATCAAAATCCTGAATTAAAATTAAAAATTAAATATACGAGACCCATGTGAATTCCATTAAAAGAAATATAACAAATCAATAAGTCTTCATTTAAAAAACAAACCCAAATACACATGGGCAGAAATGCTTCCCATGTTAAAAGCATTTTACAACTTGTATACAAGCTGAAAATTGCTATGAATCTTTATAATTATTTTATGACATTATCTTTGAGCTTTGATAAAAAAGACCCCACAAAGTAGATTCAGATTATCCATCCTTGAGCAAATCTTTATCTCCAGATTCTTGAATAAAGAGTTGTTTCTATAGAAATAAGCAGAAGATAAAATAAGAATTCTTTCAAGCTGTAGCTGTGTCAGTACTATTGTATGGTTGTACCATGTGAACTTGAACAAAACACCTGCAGAAAAGGCTAGATACGGCATGCTGTTTTGAACAAATCCTGTAAGCAGCACCCTACAAAACAATTGCTGTATGGCCACTTACCACCCCCCCCCATCTTAGAAACCATACAAGATGAGTAAAACATGCTGGGAAAGTAAGAATATTTATATATTTATGAGACAACCTCAAATCTGCCATGCAGCACATATATCAGCATACACACACACTAACAATCACATATACAACCACACACAACAATATGCAAATATAATCCACACACAGTTATATGCAATTCTAATGTAAACATTCTTTTGACTGTATTTTTTCGATTTCTCCAAAATCTTTCTTTTACTGCCTGATGATCGTCATATAAAGACTGCATGAAACCAGTGGTTGCAGATAAGCATCCATGCTATTTAAAATATATAAAAACTAATATATATTCCTTTATTATATTTTATATATATAAGTTGACATTTCTTTAGGAATTCCTGATATTGTAATTTGTAAAGTCTTCACTTGTTCACCATTCTTGCCTCTACATTGGAATTTTCTTCAGGTGGTCTCTGTAATATCAATTGTACTTTTTCTAATAAAAGATACTTCCAGAGATAGAGAGGGGAAAAAAAAAGAAAAAATCTGTGGGAGATTCCAAGAATGTGTTGACTGGAATTATATCAAAGATACTCCCATAAGGGAGTTAACTTAAAAACAACAAAAAACACAACACCCTCTATATGCTTTTTATACCCTGGCCAATAAATACAAAAAAAAAAAAAAAAAAAAAAAAAAAAAAAAATTCTAAAAACAAGTTATATATCTCTTCTCTATATCACCCACTAACTGTTCTCAACTTTGTTTTCTTTGATCAAGTTGCTGATAAACAAGGAGGGAGATATATGACTACAATTAACATTTTTATCTCAGCTAATAAATTCCCTTTGAGACATGCACTTTATGAAGCATGGTATGTTTCATAACTATGTTGCTTTTCATGTTGATATTATTTGCTTAATTCTAAATATCAACCTTTATTTATTCTATTACATATCTTTATTAAGATTTCTAACAATGTGTATTCATATTGACACAGATATTCATTATTGCAAAATAGAGACACATCTTAACACTGGTAACTGATAAGAACAACAACTCAGCTTATCTTTTTGGATTATTGAAAAGTTAAGAATAATTTAGTTTTTAAATAATTGATAACCCAGTAACTTTTACAAGGTTAAATCTCAATGAAGGTAGGTTAAATGTTTTAAGTTTAATCAGTGAAGGAAAAAAAAAAGAAAAGAAAAAGAAATCAAAGTTTTAATCAAGAGTGCTAGAGTTACAATGATAAAATTTTGTTAGGCTTAATTAGAAATTAGAAATAGTTTAATTTTGAAATGAAATTCAAAGTTATCTAAGAATATCAATTGTGAAAGTGATTGAATTCTAAATTATGAGAGTAGTATGAATAAGCAGATTAGTGTTACAAGTTTGTAACAATATGTAGCTGAATATTGTAGCAGAGGAATATTCTGGGTAATTGTGATAAAAGGTTTAATATTGAAATAAATTATAAATAAAACAAGCAAACAGAAAAAAACAACAACAAATAACAGGGGGATGAATTTAACGTTGTCTTGATGTATTATTTTTGGCAATAACTGATAAAATGTTTTTATGGGAGTATTAATTTTTGTATGAATACATAAATGTTTTTAGTAAATGCTTACTAGTGAGTTAGTCCTGGATTATTTTGGACTGATATTTTTGGTTCAGCAGTTAGAATAGCCTGAAAATATCTGATATTCAGACCCAGTAGATTTTGGCAGCAAAATTGGAAAAAAATCATTTTCAAAAATGTCTTTCTTGGACAGGATAATTCTATTTTTATATATAATGAAACACTCAACACTCTCTTAGAGATTGTCACATCATAAGACACATAAAAAATTGTCATTTCCCCCAAGCAGAATCAAGCGGTCAAATTCCTGCAAATTTTTTGATGGTGAATATTATCCATCATTATTAAGGCTCATCATAGAGTTTAGCAAGATAATTCTGCAGACCTAACTTTAGTAAACATCTATCATTAGATGCTTCAATGGTTAGCAAGCTCATCTTGTAGATCATTACAACTTTAGAGAGTTCATTTCTCACTGGGCACCAACACATTTGTCTGAAGCTTAGTAAATAACCCCTATCATAAATACGAGGTGCATACGATAAGTTTCTACACTTTTTTCATATGGGCATTTAAAATTGTTGTAGACTCTTGAAAATTCAGTATGTTATTGCTATACATTTTTTATGATTTCAGGTTCAAATAAACACCTACAGCAAGAATTGGAATACACCCTACTAAAGCCTGATTGTCACAGCTGGTGACTTTCAAAAATGCAATCTGACACTTTGGAAGAAAGATGCAATAAAATTCTGTTTGAAACTTAAAAAAAATGCCACAGAAACCTATGGAATGCTTCAGACTGCTTTTGAAGCATCTTGCATGAATCGAGCATCAATTTTTGAGTGGCATAAGAGATTCAAGGAAGGCAGGGAGTCTGTGAGGGATGATGATAGGTGTGGGAGGAGTAAGGAAGTCAATACACCAGAGTTGATTGGCCAAAGGGTTATGGTTACTATGTTGAAGCTTTAAGGGAGTTCAGGAAGAGATTCCGTCGGAAGAGGCCAGCACTCTTCAAATCGGGTCAGTGGCATTTCCACCAGGACAATACACCAGTCCACAACTCCATCCTTGTCACAGACTATTTGACCAAGATGGGCATCAAAGCAGTTCCTCATCCTCCCTATAGTCCAGACCTTGCTCCCTGTGACTTTTAGTTATTCCCTAAGCTCAGAGGCTGTCGTTATGAGACAATTGAGGAGATGAAAGAGGCTGTGATGAAGGTCATTGACATGCTTACACAAGAGGACATCCATGGGGCCTTCCAGAAGTTGTTGGAATGGTACAAGTGCATTGCAGCCGGAGAGATTACTTCGAAGGGGACTAGAGTTTCATGTGTATACTATCAATAAAAGTGCCCATACGAAAAAAAAGTCTGAAAACTTATCGTATGCACCTTGTATTTTGAATGTCATATGAAGTAAAATAAAACATTCTAAAGTTTTTCTTTTAACCTTTTTATCAGAGTTTTTTTTTTTTTACCAAACAATTCAGAATTTTTTAAAATACTTAATTCACATTTTATTTATATGATAATTACAAATAAAAGGGCATAATTCCTAGTTAACATGGCTATGGTAACACACACACACACACACACAGGATCATTATGATATAGACTATTATGGAGTTCATGAGACCTTTAATAAGCATTGCTCTGTATAAAAAAAAAAATTTTTTGTTATAAAGGGGATGGGACAAATATATTGTAATTGTATTATTAACATATTTTGGGAGGTATGGATGTTATAAATGCATATGTAATGTAGAAGCAAAGATACTTGATGTGAAATTGAGGAAGTGTAAATATAAACATTCCTCTGTTGACTAAGGATAGGTCACACATATGCACACATGTGTGAGAGTGAGTGTGAAAAAAAAGAGATACTGAGATGGGGAAGTTAAGGGCAGCTTGTAGTAGGAGGACTAAACTCATGCCATCTCCACAGATTTGATTGATAAAAAACACAAAAACTTTGAACTTGGGAGGAGAGAGAGAAAGAAAAAAAAAAAAAAAAAAAAAAAAGAAGCAAAGCAAAGACTCATATTCCATTTTCTGACTTTCCTTCCATACAATCTCACCATCAAGGGACCATTCCCTAAAATGGGCAATGAATCCTGATGACCTCTCAAGGTTATTTTGCTAAGTGTTCAAGTTGAAGTTAACAACCATTTATTTTTCACGTTTTTAAAAATCCTTTCTTCCTCAAGAGCATATCTTCTGCAAATGGACAGGGTGATTAAAAAAAACAAAAAAAACAAAAAACAAAAAAACAAAACAGAACCCATATATTTTTGTAGAAGTAATAAAAAAGTTTATGGGTTCTGTTTTTTTTTTTTGGTCACCCTGTATATCATTAAAAGAATTAATGTTTTATCAAAAATAATGTGCTACTAAGGTCAGTGGTGAATTTATTATGTAATGATTTAGAGATAAGAAGAAATTGAAATGTCTGGTCATGGTTACCTGTGGCCATTAGAGCAGAAGATTGGGTGATACTGAGTTTTTCAGCCGGTCTTTGAAGATCACCAATTCCAGCAATAACAAGGGACTATAGAAAAGAAAAAAAATAAACAAAGAATATTGACTAAATTAAGGAATCATTTGGAAATATTTCAAAATCATTGAATCTAAGTAAAATTAATTGCTTTTTGAAAAAAAAAAAAAAAAAAAAAAAAAAAAAAGGTAATTATGTGTCTGCAATTGAAGCTACTTCACCACCAATGTCACAATTCTCCTAGTTATTTAAGTCATTCTACATAATTTCATTTTTATTTAAATCTCAACTACTAAAAAAAATGTTTCCTATTGTTAATACTGTTGTCTTTATCCACATACTAACAGCATGCGAATGTATTTATATATACAACCAAAAGGTTGTTTACAGTGTCAATGGGAAGGCTAATTTGCATAGTGACTTTAAAAATTATATTTTGATAAATATTTGCTTGGTATTATTATTTTAATAAATGAGCAAAAATCCTGTTGATAAATTGTAAAAGAAATCAATTAACAAAAAAGAAATAACTAATTTTATTCTTTGCTGTCTAACTTAGATTATGAAAATTTAGCAACGAAACCTGAGAAAAGCTAGCATCGATGTTGTTCTACAAATTTCAATTACCTCCCTTACCTGTTTCAAATAAGTTTAATGTAATGATTTCATTGTAAATAAATATTTTATATGCATTAAAAAAAAAAAAAAAAATCCTGTAACGTGTCTTATATATCACTAAGAAATAAAGGTTTATATGATATGGCTAATATGCATACTGGTTTTAACAAAACCAAATTCAATAAATAATTGTTATTGATTTCTGATTATGTTTTTTTTTCAAACTTATTAAAAGAAATCCTGTGTATAATCTTACATGGAAATCAATTAAAATAAAATAAAAATAAGTGTAATCTTTTTCTATGCATTTTTATTTTGTTAGTCTAATATAATATTACATTAAAATTTAAATAGTTGGAGGGCATGTATATTTGCTAGTAATAAGAATTTTCATAACCTAAAAAAAAAACAAAAAAAAAACACACATATATACATGTAACACTTTTCTAGGTCACTCAAACTGAGCAGGTGTTATATCCATAAAAGGAATGAGGAAAAAAATTCGAAACAATACTAATATGTAAAAATATAGCAAAACGTAATTTTAATTTACTTAAAAATTAAAAGCAAAAATAAAATTAAAAAAAAAAAAAAAAAAATAAAAATAAAAAAAATATATAAAATATAAAACAAAAGAATTAATATATCCATGAATTTTTATCAAAAAAATATAAAGGTGTTAATTTTTTCTTTTTTTGACAATTTTGTAATAAACACAAATTAATGCAAGAATTAGAGGTGGGGAGAAGGATACAAGTAATTTTTAGTCAGCAGAAATACAAATAAATTACTGATAAAAATGTTATATATAGGAGAGACCAGGCTAAGGAGAACTGATGGATTCATGCCTTTCCTAAGGAAATTAGCATGAAGGAAATGAAAACAGTCTTGTCCAGGGTTTGAACTTTGATCACCAATTCCATTCCTTATGATGATAACTGCTATGCTAGGTGTGCCTCCAAAATATGACATTCTCTATGACTGTGGGAAGAGTTGTTAACATACAAGAAATTATTCAGACGATTGAACCTCTTTATATTCTTGGTGTTAACAGGTTTCAGCAGATAAATTCTTTAGTCATAGTCAAGTGTATAATCCAGAAGAAAAAAAAAAGGTTTTTCTTTGGAAAAAGTAAAAATGGCACAGGACTGACAAAGGAAGAAGAATGGATCATTTGAAACATTGTGATAACATCAAAAATATGTTCACAGTGTCTGAACAGTTTCTGGTAATAGACAAATTCAAAGAAATTTATATGATAAGATTCAAACAAATATGAAATTTAACATAACTCCAAGTTAACTATTTTTATGACACAAAGTTATTGTTAAACTTAAAATAGAATATGAAGAAATTCAAAAACTACAGCAATAGGAAGTGGCAGGGAGAGACAAAAATGGGGTGAATTTAAGGAGGACAGCAGTTGACATTTATCACAAAAATAAAATTATACAAAACTATCAAAATCCTTCCTCAATAGATATATAGGAATGTTTCAAGTAGGCATAGGCACATCAAAGAACCATACATCAAAAAGAAATAAAAAACAAAACAAAAAAAGAACAATATACTTACCCATTTGAAAGCTGGAGCCCAAAAGAATATTGTTTTAGGTCCTGTGAGAAAAAAAAATCTTATGTATCAAAGAAAAATGACAACTTTTTGAAAATACAGGTGTTTCATAAAAGGACAACCTTAAGGATATGAAGAAAGAAATCACATGTAAATTTGAAACTTAAGTCATTTGACAATAGCGTATGTAGAAACAACAGCACCAAGAGGATATTGTGATTCTATATGCTAACTCTTCTGTATTGCAGTAGATAAAATAAACAATTACAATAATGGACACACACACACACACACACACACACTCACAGCACTTCAAACGAAGTAGCTTTATATAGCTAATAAATAAAATCTAAAAACAAAGTAGGGGGGTGTTTTTCTGTGGGAACTGAGAATAAATAATTTTGCAGGGCAAGTTTTCTTGAAATGAAACCACAGACTTAATCAAGGAGTGGGATTGGTTTCTTTGTTTAATGGTATATCAAACTTTGTGGGTTATTTAATGCCAAAGCCATCCTTGTAGAAGAACAACAATGGGTGGAGGGATAAGGGAGTTCATATCTTTTAAAAGTGAATACAATACTGTGTCCAGAGTTTGAACTCACTCACTCCAGCATATGAGTCACTATGCCATGGGTACTACCCCTCATAGTGGGTTAAAGAAACTAATTTGCATATTAATTAAGCTTTTTGGTGAGTGATATAATTTTACTTTACTCTATCTGTCCACATTCTCTTCTCTCTCTCTTTAGTATAGAAAGAAAAAAAAAATGTATAACAAAAATTTTTTAAAATTATAATCATGTTTTAAAAAATTGGAACTTTATTACAATTATTACTTGTTTCAGTTTTATGACAAGACTTTCATGAAAGATGAGAAAATTTATAAAAAATGCCATCACTAGAATCACCTAGTCTGGTAATTCAGGACTAATGTCCTATTGAAGAAACACTTCTACTCCATGGAAATAATACATTAGACAAGGAAAAAAAAAAGTTTTACAATCCATGAATTAGTTACGCAGTGTAAATGTCAGTGACCTGTTTGAGCAAATCTGTTGAAATCTCACCACTATTCAAACAATCTGAAGTTACAATTTCTCACTTTATAAATTAAGGCTGAAAATGTCATGATATTGACTTATCTAACGAAAAACAGATAAAACTGAGTGTGAGAATTGGTTCCTGCAAAGTACTTAACACGTCACTCAATAAGTCCCAGGCCTAACTAATAAAACAACAACTTCTAGGCAAAATTTGACTTTATTCATCAACATAGTGTATCACTCTAGAAAGAGACTGATTCCAATGCTTCTCTAATAATTTGATGCCTTTTTTGTAGAACAATTTATCTTTGGCCCCAAAATATGCCTCAGTTTCTGATATCACTTCTTCATTGGAGCTAAATCTCTTTCCCTGGGGAATTCTTTTAAGGTCTACAAACAGCCAGTAGTTGCTGGGGGTCAGATCTGGAGAATAGAGTGAGTGCAGAAGCAATTCGAAGTGCAATTCATGTAGTTTTGCCATTGTTGTGATCAACTTGTGACACGGTACATTGTCTTGGTGAAAGAGCACTTTTTTCTTCTTCATTTGTGGTAATTTTTTGGTGATTTCTTCCTTCAAACACATCAATAATGCTATATGATATTTGCTATTGATGGTTCTTCCTTTCTCAAGGTAATCAAAGAACAAAATACCTTGTGCATCCCAAAATACGGAGGATGAAATCTTGCCTGCTGATTTTTGTGTCTTTGGTCGCTTTAGACGGCTTTCACCTGCTGCTGTCCACTCAGCTTATTGTTGATTTGACTCTGGAGTGAAATGGTGGATCCATGTTTCATCCATTGTCACATATTTACACAAAAACTCCATTTTGTTGCATTGAAACAGTTGCAAACAACGCTCTGAATTGTCAACACGTTGTTTTTGATCAACTGTGAGCAAATGTGGCAACCAATTTGAACACAGCTTTCTCATTGACAAATTTTCATGCAAAATGGTGAATACACTGCCTTCTGATATCTACAACTCCTCTGCTATGTCTTGCAACTTCAATTCACAATCGGCCAAAATGAGTTTGTGGAGTTTTTTGGTGTTTTCCATGACAACTGCCAAATTTGGGCGACCTGAGCATTTAGCATCATTTGCATATGTATGACTGCATTTAAAGTCAGCATACCACCTCTTAATCATTGTTTCCAATGGGGCAGAGTCCAAATAACACTTAATAAGTCTTGGCTTTGCTTGAACAGTAATTTTTACCACCAGAAAGCAATGCTTTATCAACATACAAAATTCACATTTGTCCATTGTTTTGAAAATTTGAAACAGTGAAAAAGTAAAGTTGGTGACCTTAGTCAAGGGTGACCCAAAGGCTCCCTTTTCAATAGCTACTACACCGAGGGCATTACTTCATTGCCTGGATTGCTCCACTTCACCTTTGATCCTAGCCTTATAATGCAAGGTGGCATCAAGTATCAATTTTTGAGTCTTTGGTAAGACTCGACCTGGGATTGAACTCCAGTCTCCCAGACCATTGGCAAACATTCAACTCATTAGGCAACAGTAGCTTCACTTAAATAACTGTAATTTGTAAACTAATAATCTGACTGGGCTCAAATTTTGACCCATGTCATTTGAACGTTAATACTTTATAAAAATCATATGGATTTTATTTTTATTAGTGGCGCAATCTATATGTCATACCTGGGATTTATTGAGTGATATGTTAGTTCCTGAGGCCTTCCTCGGTAGCACCCCCTAGTTCTCTCGCGAGAGAGAGTTGGCTCTATTGCCCTGTACCTGAGGAACCCCTGAAACTGAGGGAATCTAAGCAATTTTCAAAACCGCCCCATGGGAAGATTGTTTCCTGGGTAGCGTCCCTGTGTTACATTCTCGTCTTGTGGAGAGTCGGATAAAAAAAATTCTTGCAAAGTGATTTTTAAAAATTTAATTAAAAAATTCAGGTTCAACAAAAGTCTAAAACTTAAGTTTATGCTAATTTGTTCACATTAAATTTCTAATTGAATTTTGAAAAACTTTAAAAATGAATAAATAAAAATATCCGTTAGGTGTAAGTCTCGTTTATAAAAAATCCGAAAATCAAAATTCAAAGTGTTTGAGGGAACAATGTAACGAAAACTAAACTGAGAACGAATTATTAAACAAAAAAAAAAAAAAAAAAAAAAAAAAACTATCTTGTGCTAAGAGAAAAACTTAAAACTGGTTTCTTGCAACGTGTTTTTTAAAATTTTTTTTATTTTTTAAATTAAAAAGTTGAGATTTTGCAAAATAGATAAAATACAAACAAATGAAAAAAAAAAAAAAAAAAAATCAGTTTAAAATCGTTATTTCTGAGGTAAAATTTTAAATTCAACTTAATTATTAATGAAAAACTAAATTTTATCGGTTAGACTCTGAATCAATTGCTTTTAAAATAATTGAAAAACAAAACAACAAAATCCCCTAAAATCAAAAGGCAAAGTGTTTATTGGGATAAGGTAAGAGAAATTTAATTTTAAAGATTCGCCAAACGATAATAGGGGGAGAGGTGAATAAAAATCGTAATACGCACTTGACGGGGGGGGGGGGAAAGAAAAATACAAAGAATCTCTGAAAGTTATCAAAGGCAATGAACACATCGAGACAAGGTCAAATTTTGAAGTAGATACAAATTCCTGTGTGTATGTGAAATATAAATGACAAATAAACAAATAAAAAATAAAACAGGAAGAAGACACGTAATAAACTTATTTAATACGTTGATTCCTTTCTTTATTCTTCTCATTTTCAATAGATTTAATTTTAATTCAGTGAATATCCATATAAAAAAAAAAAAATCAAAGGAATAACATTTTTAAAAAGTTATCGTATCATAAGTCATTAGATAAACAATAACAATTTGGGATAAAAGCTTTTTATCCTGACTTTTTTCTATAAAAAAGGGCGGGGAGGAGTCCAAATTAAAGAAAAATGGGATTAATTATAAGACATAACTTGGTACCCACAAGTAAATCAACTATTTAACAAAACAATGTGGGAAAATTTAAATAGGCTTTGAAGTAATTTAAATTAATAAATCAATGTTATTCCTTGCTTTCTTGTTAATTAATAGAATATAAGAAACGATTGTATCATCAAATACATGAATAAAAAGTTGGGATATCTAAACACGTAGACCAGAATTGTTTTATTTAATTGTGTTTAGAGGGTAGAGACACGATTCCTCCCAGGTAAATATAAACAAATTATTACGTTTCTTTCCCATCTCCGACTAAATAAGGATACGAAAAGTTATCTTCCTACAATAAATGTGTGTGTGCGTGTTTATTTAGCTACT
>CAUZXS010004433.1:7500-25678 GCA_963585895.1 Sepioteuthis lessoniana
AAGGAATCTGATTTACTGGATAATGTGATTTCTGCTGATTTTCTGAGAACGAGTAGGAAACAAACAGCCTTCCAAACAGATATCTATAAAATGATTAGCAAAAGTTCCTGGGATATTGCAAAGAATTTAGATTGATATTTTATGGTTGAAACACGTTATTACTCGTGTCTCCCATAATAGTGTAAGCGAGTTTTAAAATGAAGTGGTCGCGGTGGTGGTGTTGAATAGATAAATTGTATTTTTCAAAAAGCCAGCATTCTGAAAAGAGACGAATTGGGAAAGATAAACATCTGACGATTATACTAAACGCAATAAGATTCGGGAATAGAACCTATATGTTATACATGACTCCTTAGTTTGAAAGCAGAAGTAAATGTAGGGTTAAAGAAAATTATCAAAATTCCTGCAGTCATTTAAATAGTCGCGAGAGCGAATCTCCACCCAAACAACCAGTGACCGTCATCCGTTTCTACGGCCTCAGTAAGTGAACCAAGTTAAGAGAATAATTAAAAAAAAAAAACAACAACAAAAAACGAACATCTTGTGCTTGTGGCAAGTCGTGTTTTCCATTACACACAAGACCATCATCACTATTAACATAACAATAGTCAGTGAAAACAACACACTCCGATTGGCGCTTGAGAAATTCATCCCTAACGTTGATGTAGTCACGCTGATGAAAAGTTCTTTTACGCAAATTGCGTGGGTGTTGCTCGAAGGTGAAACTTTAATGCACAGTGAAGGAGCTGATTTAAAAACAGCACAAATGTATCCTATTTATAAGAAAAACAGTCACATGTTCTAGCAAAACGTTGAAGATTTTATATCAAAAAATTAAAATTAAAATTACTGATCAATCTGTCGTTCTTTCTCTTTGCATCAAAGTGAGGATACTCAATAATTGTTTCCCTTGTGTGAGTGCTGATTGGTTGACATTTGTATAAATGCATACATTAATTTCAATGGTATTTTGCGAATATTTAGGGCATGTTATCATATTCTTAGATATACACTGTTGTCAATATCATGAACTCTGAATATTGGGAATGGTGTATTTTTGATTGTATTTCCTTTTAATGGTAGGTTCTACTAATTGTAATATGTCACATTGTTATGTTTAATATATATAAAACAATCCCAGTTAGTGGCAGTGAACTTGAAGCCATACAATGAAACCAGCTGATATAAAGTTTTACAGATATGTTTTAGTATTGGCAAAATTGAAGTTGGAGTCAAATTCTCACCACATTTTCATTGCATACACATACGCACACACACACATATGAGATACATACTTGTTATCTAACGTGGTGCAATGGTTAGCAAGATGTATTAGAAGACCATTGTCAGTGATTTTGATTCCCACTGGAGGCCCCTATACTTCTGGCCTTGTGCCACAACTAAGCTGAGCAAATAACTACATAAGACGCACACACGTATACAGGTACATTTATAAGGCACATATATGTATAAGAGAGAGAGAGAGTAACTGATAAAGCCACATATGAGTGATAGTAACAGATAAAGCCACATCTATATGTGTCAGTGTGTATATATTTGCATGTCTGTGGATGCGTTATTCACTTGTCAGAAACTTATTTGATAAGTTCTAATCTGAAATTTCGTTGACAGACATAAAAACAAGAGTCCTAAGCCTCTCCCATATTTTAGATTTGTCTCACAGTTTTCACTTTTGTATGGGCTTCACTTGCAGAGAAAGTAAAACGAGAATCCGTTCAAGATTTTCAAATTCTGTAAAAAAAAATGGTTGGGCGCTTTCAGTAGAAAATATTCAGCTACGCCTCTTCTTTCTTGGTGTGGCTTAGAAACTTTTGAACAAACCTATATATATATATATATATATATATATATATATATATATATATATATCAGTGGATTGTAGAGGAAATACTTCTATCAGGAGCAACTCTATATCTTCCATACAAACCTATGAGGGCCTGCATCTTGAAAGCGAAGCAAGACTTTTAAGGTGGATATTCATAATAGATTCTCACGACTAACCAGTTTGTCATTCTGCCATACACACATACGTACATATATATTAGATATCTAATCACCACAGGAAACTTTTAGTTGGTTGGGTTTTATGGTATATCAGCTATTGTAGGTTAAATTATGCCAAATCCTCTTTAGACATAGAAATTAAATATATATGATTTGTTCATAACGTTTTTAAATGAGCCTTGAGCCCATTTTTTTTCACACAGTCAAATGCTTTCAAGCTTTTCTATAAAACACGAATAATTCTATTTACCATTGATCATTTATTTGCTCACAGTGAAGTGGTTACAAGTATTGCTATTTAACACTAATTATTCTATTCAACATTACTCATTCGTTTGCACAGTTAAATGGTCCTAATTATTGTTATGTATCCCTAATAATTCAATTAAAAATCAGTCATTGTTTTCACACACTTAAATGATTAAACAATTCTATTTCTCCTAAATAAGTTTAGTATTCTTCATTTGTTTGCAAAACAGTATTAATGTCAAAAAGTTCTATTTAACCTATTGATAAAGCCCAATCAGGGGCTATCACTCCGAGTCAGAGAGGACATAGTAGCATTGTCAAGGAAGGGGTACTTAACATTCTCCAAAGCTCCAGGTCTGTAGCGTCACTATCAGAATGTTTAACGTTATATCTAGGACACTCGTTGGAGGTGGGGTCTTACCCCTCTGCAGAGATACAGTCGGTGTATTCTGCTGCCCCAGCCAACAGGGAGTGACACTTTTAGTTGTAAGTGTAATTATTTGTTTTGTTCTGAATTTAATATAGTTTTACTTTGAGCTCTATTGGGATTGTTCCTTCATAGCCTACTAGTCGATCAGTTGGGTTTTATTGCATATTAACCCTTGTTGGTAATTTGATGACAAATCCTGTTTATACACACACACTCACACACATTAAATATATACGATTTGTAAACAAATAGTTGGTAACATTTTAAACAAGCCAAAGTTCATTTGTTTGCACACAGTTAAATGGTTTCAAGTATTTCTCTCTAGCTCTAACAATTCCATTTGACATCAGTCATTTATTTTTGCAAACAGTTCAATGGTTAAGCAGTTCTATTTGATTCATGAATGGGACCCTAACAGTTACCACTACTCTGAGTACCCCACATTCCCAAAGCTCCAAGACTGGAGTGTCACAATCTGATGCAGTTTTGTGTCACACCCAGGAAACCTACTGATCTATCTATCTATCTATCTATCTATCTATCAACACTAATGTCTTGGTTTTGCTTTATATCTATTGATCTAAAGAAATGTATCTTGCAGTTAACCCATGTCTCTAGGGATAGGCTGAAACTCCCCCAAACTATCAAGGTGTTTTGAGAAACAAAATTGTGTGACTGTTATGGTGGGAACATAAAGATAAAAACGTATAATCGAAAGACTGCTTACCTGACTCTGTTGGCCTCATCCAGTTGGATTTGTTTCGCCCTGTCTATCACTGAACGTATCTGAGCAATCTCGTCTTCGGTTAGATGACTTAGATCCGGTTGTGGTGGTTCCACAGGAGAAGAGTGTTGACTAGATGCCGCCGAAGAGCGTCGTACGGACCCAAACGAATAAACCGAGTGACCCTCGGACGCTGGCGTGGTGGCACTCGACGCAGGCTGACTGTTTTCGTTCCCCATCTTGACTTTTTTTTCCTTTTAAATCGAAGAACTCAATTCGAAATTTGCACCGGAAGTATTTTTCCCGCCTTTAATATACCTTTGTATATCTTGGTGTCATTAAAGAAAAAATATTTAGATAAGAAGAAATGTTTAAATCACTGTGTTTATCTATGGGGAAGGAACAGTTTTTCAGGAGATCTTATATAGCATAAGCATATCGATGCAGAATATCCGAATTTGCCAATTTTTTTTCTAATTATTATTTTTTAATTCCAAAAATGGTAAAACTAAATTTTAATAGCTTTATCCTTGAACTCTTTTTCCCTGGTAATATATAACTTTTTCTTACACCAGGTTAATGCACTGGTATATAGCAATAACAGCAACAAGAATAAATATACGAGTAATAATAATAATAATTATAACAACAATGAAAATTTAATCAATAATAAATGTAATAAGAAAAAAAAACAACAATGGGGTTATTTATATTTTCTTTTAAAGACGTTTTCTCTGAATATGAATGTGCATTTCGCAATAGGTATTTTTGTTTCATATGAATTTTCGAATTCTATATTACAAATACTGCACTTTTTTTAAACCCCGAGATTTTCTTTCCTTTTTTTAAAATTTCAAATACTATTTATAGATTTCACTGCCTCAAGTGAATCTTTATTATTTGAGTTAAACTGAGCTACCGTGATAGGTATTTAAAAAATTATTTATTTTTACATTTCAATTATCTGTGTTGTAAATAAAGAAAAAAATTCCGTCTTCCATTTTTTGTTTAATTTTCTCCAGTTAAAATTGATTTTTTTTGCTTTTTTCAAAGTTCTCTGATGTATTCAAAAGACTCACTTGAAAGGCACACGCATTTGACCGGCCTGGCGTATCCTTATTTTTATGAGTGTGCTCACCAGTATATCTATGTTATATATATATATATATATATATATATATATATATAATTATGCACATATACACAATGAAGTATAGCTTATATTCCTTGTTAGATTAATTTTATGTACATATAGATCCGGATGCACACAGACTTCAGGTTAAGACTTTACACAAATCTCAGTATATTTGTGTTCCTTTTATATATGTATTTTTTAGGAAAAGTTTATCTTAGATATATCCATGGCTGCAAGTGTTTTTAAGGCAAGCCAAGTCATGTCTTTAATTCTTCGACTTCCACTGTTTCGTTTGGTTTTAAAAAAACTGTTCTTTATTTCCTTATCAAGTGTAACGCAAGGACTGAATTGGTCCAGAGAACAAATCTTAGAATTTGACTCTATGATCGCATAACAGCTGATTTGTTGGCCGTAGCTTTCATAGCCCACGTTATTAGGGGAAGTATTGCCGACAAAGAAATGATGCTCGAGGTAGTCACTATAACATGTAAATCCGCCTGTTCGAGTTTTCCTTACTTTCATGTCTTTGTCTTCCTTTGGTCTGCTGTACATTCTTAATATCCGGCGTGTCTTTTTATTTTCTTTAAATTTTTGCTAACTGGGAGAACTTTCGTGATGAGCACGTATTTGTGCGTTTTTTTTCTTATTTTCTTTAGAGTACGTGTGCGTTGTGTACTTGGGTGGCTATCTTTCGGTAAGGAGGCAATGTACGCTGAAAATACACCCTTAGAAATGCGGTTGCTACAGAAAAAGACCCAGTGATAAAAACCAAGTGGACGAAAGAGACGAAGAAATATTTTTTTTTAATGTTTACTGTAGCATTCTGAGGCAAATGTCCAAAATTTGAATTCCTTCTTTAACTGACCGCAAATAAAACAAATTAAGAAGTTTTTTTCTTCTTTCTGAAAACGTTTATTTATTGTCAGTTTGTTTTCATTTGAAGCAGATATCACATTTTTAAATTTAGAAAAACACTGTTACTTCAAGAATTTCAATAAATCTAAATGCATATTGTTGTTTAATACTTTCACGTTGGTTTTTTTTTTTGTATCAAATAATTTTATTCCCTTGAATAATAGATTTGTATATTCAGTCACTTTTGCACTTGCCTCTGTTCTTACAGGAAGGAGTTCGACATTGTGAATAGTATGCTTTCTTTTATCGCAACCTGATTTGTGTACCGTTTTTATGAACAGAATGTTTTAAGCATTTTTGTAAGTGTGCTTTTTTTTAAAAAAAACAAACAAAATGTATTCGTCAAAGTTAGGTAATTAAGAAAAGAGATACAGTTTTGAAATATTTTTTATGATTAGAATGAATTTTTCTCACTCGTGTAGTGAAGAAACCTGAGGCTATCTATTGCCGAAGAAAAAATATAAAATTTCCCTGATTTTTAATTCACGCACAAGACGAAACCAGACTTCAATGCGAAATAGAAATTTAAAAAGAGATCAAGAAGACAACAAGAGAGAAAAAGAGCAACAATTTTTTTTTACGTTTTAGTTCCGGCTTAATATTGTTAAAAAGACAAATGTCTAATAATGTTAATTCTGATTTACCAAACTTACAAAGAAATAAGTAAACAAACGGACCAACGCTGGAACTTTTTTTTTTAGAAGAGAAAAGAGTAAAAAAATAATAGTGTATTAAGAAGTATCTTTTATAGAAAAATGGTTATATTTACTTGAAACAATCTAAGACGATAAATGCTATACCAAATAACATAGTGGCCTGGGGTTCTAAGATATATTCCACTCTACGACCAATACATAAATTTAGACACTAGCACAAATACACATATATTTGTATATCTTTAATCTTGCTTATGCCCCTATGTTTATTGGGGGAGATGGGGTTAATAATTTAAAGATAATTTTGCTAAAGAAGGAGTTTGAAACATACAAACTAGGTTTTAATATCTACAATTAAAAAACAGTAATGCTGTCGTCGTCGTCGTCGTTGGGGTCGACAGTTAAATTTGTTGGGCATTTCGTCAGAGAGACGCCCCCCGGGTGCACATCGCTACGATTTATACAGGTGCGCCAACGCACACAGGCACGCGCACGCACGCACGCTCTATCACACACACACGCATACACACACACACGCGCGTGCGCAGACGCACCCACTCGACTAACAAAAGTAAATAATTATGTCAGTAAGTTACATATACACAAATATATATATATTCATATATAAGGATAGATTTGAGATATTTTTAACTGTTATCTTCTCTTCGTTTAAGAAGTCCTAATTCCGTCTGAGTTCTCTCTCTCTCTCTCACTTAGTTTTTGTTCCTGTCTCTTTCTTTTCTTCTACCTGTGTGCGTGTGCCTGTTTTCGAAGGATGGGCTTTTTTCTTCTTTTTCGTCTTTTCTTTTTGCGTTTTTTACGAACTTTCGCTTTCACTTTCTCTTTTTCAAGTGGCAATGGTGAAGAAGGAGACAGCGATGTTGGCACTTGTAAATTTGGCTTAACGCCCGTTTTCGTCCATTACTTGGAGTTGGGCATATTCAACACCCAGGCGTTGTTTCCTTTGATCGAACCACAACGACATCATCATTATTATTTTTTAAAGCTTCACTGTACGTCACAACAGTTTATTTATTTATTTATTTATTATTTTAGGATAGTTTTAGATCCTTTTATGAAGTGTCATTCAATCTGTCACAACTTATTCTTTTTCACTGTTACTGCGATTTTTTAAAATGCTGTTTTCAATAAATGTAAAAATTTTCTTTGTTTTACTGACGACTCTTTTTAGATTTTCTTACAATACGTTGGACCGGGTTTTCTTTTTTTAATCTTAAGCATACGAAGTTTTTCAATCTTCCCTTTTATTTTTTATAAGCATAATACTTTTCAACTCAGTTTTAAATCAATTTGTATCAATTATAACGTACGTTATTTTTCATTGTAAATTTTATTTATATCCTTTATTCTATTTGTTCAATGCTCTTCTTGTATGCATAATAACCACACGTCAACTCTAAAGACTTGTCAGGAGCAAAAACGATGTACTGGTTTCAATAGCAGTAGTTCTATTAGTATTTGCAATGCTTAGCAGTTGCAGTAGACGACTATTTTATTATTGTGTGTCCTTGTGACGTCGGGACAGCTGTAGCAGTAGTAATGACTGTAGTAGTAACAAGTTTAGCAGCAGGGAAGAAACGGTGGCATTAGCAGCAGTTCTCGTAACAGTTGTTAGTTGTCGTAGCCTTTATTTGCCTCTTCTTCTTCGTCGTCGTCGTTATCGTCCACTGCCACTTGAGTTTTTGTTGCTTTTGTACTCCAGGTAGTTATTTTTTGTATTTATGCTCTTATTGTTTATTGGTTTTATACCAGCATTATTATATCAAATTTGTATTATAATGATACATGCAAAACCACCTGACAGGGTTGCTTGCTTTTTTTTTATAGTAAGAAGCACTGTTTTTGTTAATGAGGATTATAGAAGATAAAAAAAAAACCAACAGGAAAAGTAAAAATAGACGAAATCGAAAAGAAAAAATAGATAAATAAAAATGAATAAATAAGATCAAACAAAAATGCTCAAATCGAAAATCATAGAATGATAAAACCCTTAGCAAATGGCTTTTCTTTTCTTTTCCTTCGTTAATAACGTCCTTGATGCTATTTTTTTAAAGTCTTATTCTTTTATCCTTGCTTTAAAAAAATTCAAAATATTATTTTGTACGTCCACTCCAGCTGACCACTGACTCTGAGAGTTAGTAGGTCAGATCAAGACTTGTCGTATCCGGTTAGTTGTAATAGCAGCAACAAGCAACGTTCCTTTTTATCATTCATTCATTCATATTTTGTCCTTGTAAATCAATCGTCTGTTTGTTAGTTCGTTCCGAGCTGCTTGACAACAGAGCGAGCGTTCAAGCGAGACGGGTACCTTTCTTTTTTCCGTTCTTTTTTAATTATTTTAAAAAATTATAGTTAAGTCCTGTCTTGCCCGGGTACTAGTGTATCCTTTCCGTTTTCGCTAACTTAGGGTCCCAGCAAGTATCACCTGTCTAGAAATGCGGGATACCTCTTTTTGTCGCTTTGTGCTCGCTCTGTCTGTCTGCTCATCTTCCTGAGAGGAGCGACGTACGCCCAATGGTGATAAGGCTGTGTTGTAGCCGTAGTAGCAATTCTAGCATTGAGAGAGAGAGAGAGAGAGAGAGAGAGAGAGGAAAAACAGAGAGATAAAAGCAACAGAAAGTTGCAGTAGGAGCGGTAAGAGTTGTAGCTGTAGAGCTAGTGGTTGTGATAGTAATTGTGGTAGGTGTGTAGGCAGCAGCAGTAGCAGCTGTTGTGGCGATGCTGAAGACGATGATAATGATTAGGATTGCAATGATGTTGATTGGGTTTTATAACTGGTGGTGAAGGTGATGGTAAGAAAGGTAGCAGCGAGTACTAAGATAACTGGAACTGAGAAAAGAAAGACTTAAAATCAGCTAAGAGTATCTTTTTAATTTTGTATGATACCCCTGCTTAATTCACTATATTTTTCTATATTTATTCATAATGACTAGGCTTTTTCCTTTCTGTTAATGATCAAATATATCTCGCTCTTTCTGTTTGTCGTACATTGGATAAATTAGCGGTTTTCGGGTAAACGTTATTGACCAGGTGGAGGACGCCGAGTGGATCGTGTCCTCATCACGAAAGAGGGTTTCGTTTTGGGGGAGTTTTGGTGGTAGAGTGGGGTACAGAAGATCAAGTGACAACTACTGATAATTCCCCAAAGCTTTCCTCAAATATTCCTACTGTTTTTGTTCCGTGTTTTTTTTTAATTTTATTTTTTCAAAATTATATTGTCCGTCCTATTTCCACTTTTTCTTGCTTCTTTGTAAGGCTCATTGATACGTTCACCAGTAATAACAGTTACAATCATATTTCACAATATTCTCGTTTCTTATGACTTATGGGACTTTGTTGTTGTTGTCACTACTACTGTTCTTCCTCGTGAGTTTTTCACACCATCGTTAGCGGATGATCTTTTACTGGAGTTTGAGTAACAGCAAGTCTCCTCAAGTCTCCAGGACTCTTCTCAGTATTCTGGCAGATCTTAACAATACTGTAGTTTGGATGGTGTTGGCACATCCTCTGATTTACAACTCTTCCTGCCCGCTTTACCAAAGTCTTGGGGGTTGTTCCAAGTACACAACTTACAATTGGTATTACTGTCACCTCCGTGTTCCATAGATTTTTATTTAGTTATCTGGCAATGTCTGGGTACGTGTTTCTTTTAGTTTCCGTTGACTTTCATGTCTTTCTTTCTGTTTTCGTTTATTATTATTATTTACTTCTTTGAGAGTTTTTTTTTTTTTTTACACTGGCGTTTCGCCAATGGCACGGGAGACAAGGGTTCGCTCCCAGGTCGAGTCATACCAAAGACTTAAAAAATGGTACTTGGAACTTCCTTGCTTAACACTTACCATTATAAGTTAAGGATCAAGATAAAGTGGAGCAATCCAGGGAAAGGAGTAGCACCCTCCGTTACACCTTGGTGTAGTAGCAATCGAAAATGGAACCTTCGGGTCACCCTCGACTAGGGTCGCCAACTTTACTTACTTTACTTGAGAGACAGTAATTTTCTTCAAGACTCTAGGACTCTTCGTATTCTACTCAATCTTAATAATCTTGTAGTCTGGATGATCTTTGCTTGCCCTCTTATTCCCAAGTCTTCTAGTCCCTTTACCAATCATTTGGTATCATCGTCATGTTCCATTTTTTTTTAGTTCTCTTGCAAGGTCTACGTACTTTGCTCTCTTTTCGACTTCATTTATTTTCACACTGTGATTTGCCGGGATGATTAAGTCCATTATTCAGCAGGTTCTCTTTTTTCTTTTTGTTGACTATCACTAGGTCTAGTCGTCTGGCAGAGATTAGGTGATCTGTTTGTATCTCAAAATCCCAGAGAATTTTGTGCGTTTAATTTTATAGGGCGGATTCTGGTTTGTGCCTATGTTCGTATGGTTAAATTTTATTTCAAATTTTTTTGCACAAATTTTCATATAGTCAATATCATTATTATTAATATTATTATCATTAGAGAGTTTTTAACACCAGTATGAGCTGATGGTTTTCCAGTGGCAGCTGAGTGAAAGCAAGTCCTCACAAATCTTTTGGACTCTCTTATTCAGGCCGATCTCACCAATGATGTTGTTTGGATAATTTCCATTCATCCTCTCATTTCCAAATCCTCCAGTCCCTGTACCAATCCTTTAGTGACTGTACTGAGCGCACCATTTATAATTAATACCACCGTCACCTTCATGTTCGATAGTTTTTTTCAATTCTCGAGCAAGATCTAGTAATTATCTCTCTTCTCGCCTTTCTTCAGTTTTAATCTGTTGCCAACCGGAACGGCAAAGTCCACCATTCGGCAGGTTCTCTATTCTTTTGTTGACTATCATAAGGTCTGGTAGTCTTGCCGAGATTAGATTATACGCTTGTATCTCAAAACCCCGGAGAATTTTGTGCGTTTCATTTTCTACAACGAATTCTGGGTTATCGTTGTGGCCTCATAGGGTCAGAAATAAAGACACAAGAAGGAATTGAGTTAAACAAATATATTTAAAAGATAGAACAGTAATACAATATATAAACTGGGAAGGTTACCGGCGAGTCTGTTTCGGTCCGACTGTCAAAGCTGTCAGCTGGAATATTGCCTTCTGTCTAAGAGCAGTACCTGCTGCTATTTATAGCTGGGAGGGTTCATGGGTAAATTACCATAACTGTTATGCATATACCATTTGTTCGTATGGTCAAATTTAAACTTCTTGCACAATTCCTAGTGGATAACTTTGCCCACCCAGTCGTGTCTACTCTTATACTCTCTTTGCGTTAATTTATGACCTTCACTTATGTGATTGAACGTTACGTCTATCACTGCGTAGTGTACATTTGCTATTTTGTTACCTCTTGTCTATTCTTGTGTCTTTTCCTGCCAACATTAGCTGCTAGTCTTTCACTGAGTGATAGCAAATCCTCTGAGGTCTTCAGAACTTTTCTGAGTATTCAAGCCGATTTTAACAATGCTGTGGTCTGTATAATTTTGATCCTTCCTTTGATCTCCAATTTCTTCAGGCATTTTTTCCAAACTTTTGGAAACTGGTCCTAGCACACCAACTACAACCAGTATCACCGTCAATTTTACAATACATGTTTGTTTTTTTTCTGCTCGATGGCAATATCCAAGTATTTGTCTATCTTGTCACTTTCTAATAATTTCCCTTTGTGGTCCACTGGTGCAGCAAATTATTCAAATTAATTAACACTTGGTGTGAAATTCCGGCCAAGATTCGGTCATCTGTTTGTATCTTTATTATTGTTTTTATTTGAACTCTAACAAGTTTTCACACCAGTTCTAACTGGTAATTTTTCACAGGAGTCTGAGTGACTGCAAGTCTCCTTTATTTCCCATAATTCTTATATAATATTGCTATGGTCTGGATGGTCTCGATCCTTCCTCTAATCGTCACTTCCCTTAGTCTCTTTTTCATGTGTTTGGGTGCCGTTCTAAAGGCTTCAACAACAGTTATTATCACCTTCGTCTCCATGTTCCATAACTTATACAGTTCTAGGGCAAGATCCTGGTATTTGTCGAACTCTTTGCTTCCTTTTACTTTTATGCATGAACAACAAAATCCACGACAGGATAATTTCTAACAAGTTTTGTTTTTCCTGAATGTCTCCATGATATCATCATCATTATTGTTATTCCTGGAGAGTTTTTCACATCTGCGTTTGCTGATGGTCTTTCACTGGGGTTTGAGAGACAGCAAATCTCCTAATGTCTCAAGGACCCTACTCAGTATCGTGACCGCTCTTAATAATGCGTTAGTCTGGATAGACTCCGCTTGTCTTCTGATTTCTAAGTCTTCTAGTCAAGCCTTTAGGGATTGTTCTTAGCGCAACAATTTCAATTGGTATCGCCGTAACCTTCATGTTCCATAGTATTTTCATAGTTTTCTGACAAGTACTTTTCTCTCTTTACACATTCTTTTATTTTCAAACTATGATCCACCGGTACGGCAATGTACACTATTCAGCAGGTTCTTTTATTATTATTATTATTATTATTATTATTTGTAGAGTACTGCCTTGAGGCTTTCATAGAAAGACACAAAGAATGTTTATCACCCCGTTAATATTCTAGATGATTTTAAAGATGATGTCAACTGCCTGGGCTTTATTATGCTAATTCTTCTGACTTCTTCATAATCGCCTCGGCTGTTCTAACAGGTTCAACGAACGCTTTCTTGTTAATTTTGAATCCTTATCATAATTGATCAATAGTTTAATTTCTATCATATTTTCATTATCTGATATTATTATTAGTGCTCTTGGTAATATTAGACAAATAATAGTTTTCTTTCATGTCTTTTTTCTCCCAAACTTGTGAGCTCGCATGCGTGTATATATATATATATATATATATATATATATGTACCATTGTTCCTAGTTTTGTAAAAAATACTTGGAACGTTGCAACATCGTTCAAAGGTCAAGTGGATCTTGAGTCAGATTGTCTCATCCATATGTGATGAAAGCACGCTTAAATTTAGAAAAGTCTCATCGCACTTTGAAGTAGAGATGACCAAACACCACAAAACCTGATTTCACCAACAATGGCAATAGCGTATTCCCAATAGTTAGATACCATCACATGATGGAGAACACTCTCCTGTATATATACACATAGGACATAAAAACAGTATCAATATGAGTGTGTATTTGTACTTAAATGATTACAACTACAAATAATACGAATAATAATAATATTAAGAAGAAAAGGAGGAATAAGAACAAGTAAAACAACAATAATAGGAAGAACAATAACAACAGTCATTAATAGTATTATTATTGTCATTGCATTAACGGAAAAAAATTGGTTTTATATGAGAAATCATTGTTATCTTGTTCAATATCAAATTACTGTTTCCTGAACTCTAAACACATTTTAATATTCTTGCCATATTGAGCAGGAAAATAATTTATATAATAGCTAGTTTTGTACTAATTTTAATTTAATTGGTTATTTCTTTTAGAGGTTCCAGTGCTTGTGTAACTACAGGGATCATTGTCATTTGATCAGCCTTATTATATGCATAAACATTAATATTTCTTCTATTACTAGATTATATTTTGACTTTATATGTATAAGTTGACTTTGTTTCTTTCCTTACATCTTGATTAAATCTCTCTCACTCTCTCTTACACATACACACACATGCTTTCTCTCTCGCATACATAGACACTCTCTCTAGCACACAATATCTCTCTTTCTCTATGTGACACAGTCACACTCTGAAACTATTTTTTTCTCACTATTTTGTGATATATAACTATATATATATATATATATATATATGGAAGTAAATGATGGAGTATAATTCGACAATATAAAGAAAAATTGATAACAAGGTAATCCAAGTAGAAGGAGAGAGTTCTTGCGAAGTCGACACTATAGCGTTTCTGTTCTTATGAACCATCATCAGGACTGCGAGGGATGATGTTAGTGATGTTAAATCAACGATGGATCTTTAAAAATACAAAAACGTAGGGAAAATCTGTATATCAAGAAAGAGTTTGTCGTTTAATTAGTAAGTCAATAAAACGTTCCTCCTACTTGAATTACCTTGTTATCAATTCCTCTCCTTCTTATATGTGTGTGTGTGTGTGTATATAAAATATACAAATGAGTTGTGAATGATTCTATTTGAGAATATATAAGAGGATTCTAATAAACCTCTAGTAGTACTCAATGTATAATAACTAGAATATAAATTTCTTCAGAGCAAATTTCCATAAAATTGAAAAAACTCTGCCAACAGTCATTTGGCTATTATAAATTTATTTCAGCTGGCAACACGATACGAGAAACAAAACTCTTCAGACAGCAATCACTCAATGGAAGGAAAATTAAAAAAAAAAATATTTCATCTTTTTTAATGGATTCTTACTCGATTAAAAAAAAACACACACACACACATATATATTTGTTCTGTGATTCACTTCCGTATTATCTAATAAGATTTGCCCCTCACTTTTCGTTGTTCTTTTTCTATATCATGATTCTCTCTGTGCTCTCAGCCTCTTTCTCTCTCTCTCTCACGCTCTTAAATAATTTCTCTTTCTCGATCGATATTACTTCCTCATCATGTGTATTCACTTAGCTTTAAATATATATATATATATATATATATATATATATATATATATATATATATATATTGTATTTGATACTGTTCTGAAATGTTTATGTCAAACAAATTTTACAGAGGGTGAAAATACTTGTAAAATATCGAAGGTTTCTTTTTCTACCTTTACGTATTTCTATCTATGAAACGTGATAAATAATACCAGAGTCACTTTCATGATATGCCAAAAAAATCTATGAATTTGTTTCTTCTGCAGAGACACACACACGTGTGTATATAATGCATTTATATATTTACATCATCGTCATTAAGATTATTTTTGAAAGGAAATAAAACAAAAAGAGGAAATAAAAAGAAAATATGTCATAAAAAACTAATCAAAAGATTGTGGGTCTGCTCGATAAAAAACAGTATTGATAATATTTGGCTTTTATTTCAATATCAACACATATGGGAAACACAAAGTAATATAGTCACAAGACATCAACGAAACAACGCACACACATATATATATGTACACTCACACCTACACAGTAAAAAGTATATTTATGTGGCAGTCCAACTCATGAACATATTTTGCTAAAAATAGTAATATGCTTACTTTCTTATCACAACATTTTGTCTTGGGATTTCTTTAATTTTGTTTGATTCTATTATAATATAAACAAAATTATACTGAAAGTTTTCCACAGTAATTGGTCATTTATAATGTTACACTCAAGATTTTTAAAAAATGATAGAAAACTTTTGCTTCAATTAATGTTTTTCTACATTCACTGGCATTTCTCCTTATGACCACAGCAAATACTCATATCAAGAGAATAAGTCTGTGTGTGTGTGTGTGTGTGTGTGTGTGTGACCGTAAAGTTTATTCATATTAGCCTCTTCATTTATTAGCATCTCCGACAATGTTACGGTCATATTTAAGTACTTATTTATATATATATATTAAAATGTAAAATATGTGTACATATATATATACAAAGACAGACAAACATGCCCCCACACACATGTATATATATATATATATGTTAGATATAGATAAAATAAAGTTGGGGAGCTTTGTCGAGGGAGAAACTAAGGCTAACTTTGCAATAGCTACAACACCAAGGTGTAACAGAGGCGCAACTCCATTCCCTGATTGCTATACTTTACCCTTGATACTTACCTTAAAATGCTAAGTGTTAAGCAAAGCGGCAACAAGTACCATTTTTGAGCCTTTGGTATGACTCAAACTGGGATTAAACCCTGGTTTCCCGGATCATTGGTGAACACTATACTCACTAAATATACAAATACATATGCGTTGGAATACACTATATATACATATATATATATATACACACAAAAAAAACCCACACATACACACACGTACATAAATATGTTTATGCAGACATTTATATATATATATATATAGAGAGAGAGATACATTCGCATAAATGTGTATATATATATATATATATATAAAACAGACACACACACACACACACACACACACACACACACACATATATATATATATATATATGGGGTCGGTTTTATGCTATATAAAATATAATAGGTTAAGTGATGACAAATACATTATTGTACATGTTGGCAATTCTATTTCAAGCAATTCAACTTAGCCTGAGTAGGGTTATTAACTAACTTAACCCATGGATAGGACTCAATGAAGTGCTGCCTTTCCAAAGCAAGAGTGGAACTGGAAGAGATGACAAAAAGAGGGTATCCTGCATTCATTAACTATTCAGCACTACAGGAGACTAAACATCAGATTGATTAGTGTCATCCGGGAAATCAATTTGCGGAATATTACACTGGGGGCACATGCAATTGGCGGATTCAAAAGCCACAGCCAAAAAGTTATATATATATATATATATATATATATATATATATATGTGTGAAAAAAAGATGCACTATAACAATTAGAGACACTCTGAAAAAAAAATATATACGTAAATATGAGTTTATAGGTACACGTATACACACAACACACACACACCCATATATATATATATATATATATACAAAAACAGATAAAAGAATATATACACAGATATATACGTATATATATATATACGTTCGTATATACACAAATATACACCAACGTATATATATATATATATATATATGTCACCGGACATTGGCCTAGCGGTTAGAGTGTTCGCCAATGGTCCGTGAGACCTGGGTTCAATCCCAGGTTGAGTCATACCAAAGACTCAAAAAATGGTACTTGATTCCTCCTTGCTTAACACTCAGCATTATCAGGTACGGATCAAGGGTAAAGTAGAGCAATCCGGGGAAGGAGTAGCGCCCTCCCCTACACCTTGGTATAGTAGCTATCGAAAAGGGAGCCTTCGGGTTACCCTCGACTATGGTCGCCATCTTTACTTTTTTTTTACTTATATATATATATATATATATATATATATATAGATAAATAGTCACGTTTATGGATGTATTTTTACAGATTGCAAGGAAAAAAACCGCGGTAGGCATTAGAAGTGCGGGAAAAAGTTACGGGTATTGATATATATTACATTTGGATTAAGGATAAATAATACTCTCGCTCTCTCTCTCTATATATATATATATACACACATCTATATATATATATATATATATATACACGAGGATGATTAAATAAATTTCCAGCCTTTTTTCGTATGACTACTTTATTGAAAGCACACAAATGAAACTCTAGACCTCTTCGATATAATCTCCTCCGGCGGCAATGCACTTTTTTTACCGTTCCAACACCATCTGGAAGGCCCCATAGAAGTAATCCTCTGTGACAGTGACGATGACCTTCGTCAAAGCCTCTTTCATTTCCTCAATCGTAACAGAACGACAGCCTCTAAGCTTATGGAATAACTAAAACTCACAGGGAGCAAGGTCTGGACTACAGGGAAAGTGAAGAACTGTCTTGATGCCCACCTTGATTAAACAGTCTGTGACAGAGATGGAGTTGTGGAATGGTGCATCGTCCTGGTATAAATGATAATGACCCGAATTGAAGAGGGCTGGCCTCTTCCGACGGAATCTCTTCCTGAACTCCCTTAAAACCTCAACATAGTAACCCTAACCCTCCGGCCAATCTACTCTGGTTGTTCTTGACATCCTTACTCCTCCCAAAGCTCTCATCATCCCTCACAGATTCCCTGCCTTCCTTGAATCTCTTAGGCCACCGAAAAACTAATGGTCGATTTACGCAAGATAGTTCAAAAGCAGTCTGAAGAATTCCATATTTCTATATTACTATGGCATTTTTTCCAAGTTAAAAAAGAATTTTATTGCATATCGTTCTTCTAAAGTATCCTCATATCCAGATTGAATTTTTGAAATCTACCTGCTGTGACAATCAGGGTTTAGTAGAATGTAATCCAATAGCAGCTGTACCAGTTCATTTAAACTTGAAATAATGAAAATTAGTCATTCATCTCAAAATAT